>JBBBDQ010001869.1:3467500-3580000 GCA_037127315.1 Ascarosepion bandense
TAGCATTTTCTCATTATTTGATAAAACGCAGATGATACACCTAAAACAATATATTGATATTATCAAAGACTGAAAAATCAATGAATGCAAAAATATGTTAAAGAAAAAGGGATGTATAAAATTATTAGGTAAATTTCAGGAACTTCAACAACACAAAACATCCAGAACAAATATTTGCAAATTTATGCCTGTTAATTTCCAAACTTGGAAAAATCACAAACTAAATGTTAGCTGCTTTTAATGATTCTAAGGTGAGATATTAAGAATTTACGAAAACAGACTGGCCAAAGTTAGTATGCAGATTAAACTAATATAAAGTCTCTAAAATCGAATAGAAACTGTTTCTTTATGTTTTCGTATGTTGAAACATTGGTAATAGAAAAAATGTAACAAATGTTGAAAAACAGAAAATAGCTAAGATATTGAGCGAGTAAATAGGACATTCACAGAGATCTTCGAATGATAATAACAGCTGTTGAGATTTTAACTAACTTGAGAAATAGAAACAAATAAATGAGGCTTATGAACGCGTTTTCTTAAGGATTAAGTAAGCTGAAGCGAGTTATAAGAAAACAATTACTTTTTATCAGTCCTCCGACTATTAAACAAGCTTTATCTAAGGGAGTGATGATCGACAAAATGTGTAGAATATTTAATAAACTGGGATAAATCAAGACTTTTCATAGACGAATTCTTCTCAGTAAATCACATTTTAACGCGTCGGAATAGAAGCAGGAATTACATAGACTACTTTTTATGTTTCAGCAAGGTATTCGAAGCTCTAATCAACTTTTCAAGGACAATCTCCGGTTACACTCGATGGCCATGATGGATGGGCCAAAGGATGGACTTTATTGAATGCAGATGTGTATGTGATTAAAAACAAAGGCAGAAAGAAAGCGGAAGTGTGATATTAGCTCTCAACTAAACTATTATTAGACCATTCAAAGTCATTGAAAGAGTTAAAAAATAGAGAGATTTCTTTCAAAGGGATTAGTCCCAGCCTCGCAATTTAAAATGTGAAGGTTTATTTATGCACGGCAATGCTCTTTTTAATGTATCTAATGTTCCCAATAAATGTTTTGAATGTAAAACGTTTACTATTATGTTGAACCCGATAGAAATATGGTGGTGAATTGGGAAGATGAATTAATATGAAATTGGCAAACAATACGACAGCAAACACGGCTATATAAAGCCATTAATCTATCATGTCGAAAAACTTGCTGAAGCAAAAAAAAAGAAAAGATTTTTGGCTGTTATTGAGAAGAAGCTTCAGTATTTAAAATTCAAATTTTTCAACGATTTATCATATATATATATATATTTATTTGTTTTTGTAAATAAGTCATTGATTATTTTCTGACATTTCCTCAGCATAAGAAATCTGGATCTATTCATCTTGTGCAGCGAGACTATTCTGAGAGCCCTTGAAGTCATAATAAAATTCATCATCGTCGGCCACAATCAAAACACTATAAGATACAAAACTGATACACAGTTGATATCAGACACAAAAAGGAAACTACAATCCCTTCTACAGAATTTAGATGAAGAAACCTGAACTAAAGCACTACAAATAAAATTTTAATGTATTTTAAGTTACACATGAATTTACTGAACGTAAAACGTTTACCATTAAGTTGAACCCGATATAAATATGGTGGTCAATTGGTAAGATGAATAATATGAAGTTGGAAAACAATACGACAGCAAAGACAGCTATATAAAGCCATTAATCTAACATGTCGAAAACTGAACCTGCTGAAGTAAAGCAAAATAACAAAACCAATTGATTATTGGCTGTCATTGAGAAGAAACTTCAATATATTAAAATGCAAATTCTTCGAAGATTTATAGTATATATAATTTATTTGTTTTTGTATATGTGTAAATAAGTCATTAATTATTTTCTTACATTTCCTTAGCATAAGAAATCTGGATCTATTCATCTTGTGTAGCGAGACTATTCTGAGAGCCCTTGAAGTCATACCAAAAATCAGAACAATATAGGAAACGCAACACAGCTGATATCAGACACTAAAATGAAACTACAAGCCCTCCTATAGAAATTAGATAAAGAAACCTGAACGAAAGGACTATAAATAAACTACTAGCAATAAGCTATATGAATGCATGGTCATAGGTAAAAAGAGGAGCCCAAAATGCAATTACAGCCGGGGTATATTAAAATCAAGCAGGTGCAGATATTTTAATACCTGAGAAGTGTTCTAACGAAAGAAATTGTCATGACTAAGAATGCATTTTAGAAGTTGAGTAGGGTATTAAGAGACAGGACAGTTTTGCTAGAAACAAAGACGAGAGTACTGGATTGCTATGTTTTCTTTCTTATGGCAGGGAATGCAGGACAAACTCATCAATGATGAAGGGGAGACTTGAAGCAACCGAATTGTGGTTTTACAGAAGGATGTAATGGATTACGTTGACAGAGCATGTCAGCAATGATGAGGTTTTGGAGAGGATAGAAAAGAAAAAGGAAACTAATACTGAACATCAGGTACAAACAGCTAGTTTTGGGAATATATAGGGAGGAAAGGGGACTTGAAGAATCTGATAATCACAGGTCAGATAGAAAGAAAGAAAGACAGGGGAAAGCAGAGAGTTATATACTTGACGTGCTTGAGCAAGTAGAAAGCGGTAACAGAAGTAGGCTTGGTAAGAGCCACTAGGAATAGGGAGCCATGATCGCCTAAGTCATGTAGGGATATGACACATTGAAGAAGAACATCTGGTTTTGTATAACTTCAGACAGCATTTTTATACTAAATCCAAAATCTTACATGAAACTGGTTCAAAAATGCACGAATATAACCCTAACCTTGTTTTGACTTCATGAATGTTCAAAATTTGTACAAAAATTGAAAGTAAATTTGATTTATGGCGTTGTACACTATTTTCATCATGAAATCAGCCGAATTGTACATGTATATCTTTGTGTATTTTTACATGCGAAGGTCTCTATTATTTGGCTTATCGATCTATTCCCTGAAAGAACATTTGAATTACAATTAACTTGGAATCAACGTTGTGCCATTCAGAATCTAAAATTTAAATATCTAACTGCACTACTAGATTGAAAGCTAGATCTAGTTTTGTTACTGATTAAATTGCTAAAATGTAATCGTCTGTTCAAATTTTCTCACACATTTCTCGCCTGTAGAACTGATTAACAACCACTTACTTTTCCCAAAGAGATTCTTCCATTTTCTGTTAAGTATCTCTTCAGACGTCCTGTATTTTTTATTATTGCAATCTTACTGCAATTTAGTCAACTATTTTACAGAAGTTCCTTACGATCTTTAAAAATTGAAATGCAATTTCATTTGTCATTTCCTGTTGTCTGAAGTTGTCATTTATCATCTGAACGTAATTTTTATTCATTTTCAGTGATCCACTACTTATCACCTTGTTCCTGTTTCAATAAAATGATAACAAAACACGTCAAAGATCTCAAAGCTGTATCAAGTCGAAACCGATATCCTCTCAGCGATTAGCAAGAGATAATTATCAAAATCAGGATAACTGCAATGAACTTGACCACTTTCAAGAATGAAAACACAACAAATGACATTGAACCCTTGCAAACTTAAATGCACACTTAAATGAACCCTGTACTTTACAAAAAATAGTAAAAATAGTACCACAAAACAACTCAGAAACATTATCCTGTGCAGTATCGAACTCAAATCTATTCCGTTCGTGGCAGTCATGTGGCAATTCTTTCCTTAAAGTAACATCCGAGTAGAACCTGGAGATTTTACATAATAGCTAATTAATCATTTACTTTACGACTAATTGAAATCGAAAATAATGATTTTTCTTTACAAAAAAAATACAGATTAATAAAATTAATGGTTCTAACACTGCGATGATAGCAATTTTTTTTGAATTTCAGTTTTATAACCGACAATCATTTTTTCACGTCTGTTGGGCTGCAGTCGTTTGATATATAGTCATCCGTATGCAGGCCTGTTTTGATGTGACTAGACATCAGATTGTTTTCTGCCGTGATTGAAACTCGTCCGATTTGAAATCAAATGGGGTTTCTACACCCAAGCTCTCGGCGCATAGTGAAGAAAGCAGATTTTACCGTCTTATATACATAATGTAAACAAACGCCAGTAACCAGAAGTGTTCAATTCATTGTTTTTCTAAACTGAATAGTTACAAAGAAAGTAAACCTAGTGGTGTAGCTGCAAGATTCCTTAAAAATATGTTCCTGAACAGGCTTTACTTCTTTCTAACTGTACAATAAATAGCTTGAGGATTTTTCTTTTCCTGTTTATTGGAAATTCCAGTATTTATGAACCAAGACAAAGCATCTGATCTTTCTAACTATCGTTCTAATAGACACTACCAGTGGAAACCTGAAGGTGGTGTAATTGTTAAAAGTTGTTTACTCATGCAACAAGACTGGCAACTGGGTCTCAACCAATCACAGTTGGAACAACCAAATTCAGACGACAATTCTATTCCTGCATCTTCCTCCAGGAATTTAAATGCAATGTCAATACCTATCTCTTAACCACTTGACAAGTTCTTTCTACACCACCCTGTATATCTGTTCCTTTACCTCCACCTTTGCAACTGTCATCACACCTGTATTCTCATCATTACCTGGTTTGTGTGTCTCTTTATTCTCTTCTTATCTAGTTTTTTACGCTTATGTAGCCCCCTGCACATCAGTATCGTTTCCGCTTTGCTCGGGGTGATAGTATTAAAAAAAGGTTTGTCTTCCTATCAAAATTGCAATTGAGTAATGAACTGGACATCAGAGGGTACACCATACTTTTGGCCTTGTGTCACAGCTAAGCTGCACTTAGAAAATCACTCTTAGTCTTTTATCAATGCAATAGAACCTCTAAATAAATCTGGACTGGTAAAATATCTCACCAAACATGTCTTCCTTCAGAGACAAGGATGTGTCTTTTCACCGATCTGTTCAACTTGTACAGCGAGAATATTTTGAGAACCCTGGATGACACGCCAGGATTTTTTATTGGAGGCCACAACTTGAACAACATAAGGTATGCAGATGATACAGTGGTGATTACAGACACAGAAAGGAAACTACAAGACCTTCTACAGAAGGTAGCGGTGGAAAGTGACAAAAAAAACTACAAATAAACTTTAAGAAAACTGAATGCATGGTCATCAACAAAAGGTGAAGCCCAAAATGCCAAATACAGGTGGGGGATACCAGAATCAAGCAAGTACAAAAATTTAAATACCTAGGAAGTGTTCTAACAGGAGATGGAAAATGCGACACAGAAATCCGAGGACGAATTGGCATGGCAAAGGACGCGTCCCAGAAGCTGAGTAAAGTACTAATACACAGGAAAATTTCACTAGAAACAAAGAAAAGAGTGCTGGATTGCTCTGTGATGTCAGTTCTTCAATACGGCAGTGAATGCTGGATAATATAATCGAAAATGAGGACAAAACTGGAAGCAGCGGAAATGTGGTTCGACAGAAGGATGCTACGGATATCGTGGACATGCAAGCAACGATGAGGTCTTGGAAAGAATGGCAACAAAAAGGAACTTAATACTGAACATCAAGAAGAGACAACTGAAGTTCCTGGGACATGCAGTAAGGAAGGAGAGTTTGGAGAACCTGATACTGACTGGCCAGATAGAAGGAAAGAGAGACAGAGGAAGGCAACGGATAACATATGTGCAGGGCCTGATCAGGTGGATGACAGAACGGGGGTTGCCAGGAATAAAAGGAGCAAACATACTAAGAGCCACAAGGTATAGGGAAACGTGGAGAACCATGATCGCCTACGTCCTGAAGGGACAGGACACGTAGAAGAAGAAGAAGAATATGGCATTTGCTTAACTAGGTATTTTACTGATAGATTACCACGATTTAAAAAAGAAGGTTGAGGCTGAGGATAGAGCTGTTGCTTTTTATTTGAAACGATTTGACATCCATTCCAAAGTTGAAAGATTATGTCATTTGTGGAGGATCTTTTGAACTAATTCAATTGTTCATATAGAATCATGAACGTTAATAAAATTTCATGATGAAATGAACATTGAATGGAGATTTTTCTATATCTTTTTGCATCAACGTAAGTCTCGTCCAGAAAATTATGATTGGGCCTACGTTGTTCTCAATTCCCATCAATGATCTTCCTCAATTCGGTATATATTGACAATAAAACTCTTTACTCTGTCTTAATAGTACGTCGAGTTGGTATGTCAAATAGGTAGCTGGTTTAAAATGTAACTGGGGCAAGGAATGTTTTGTTAATTTTCACGTTTCAAAAACGAAACAACTGCTCTTTTTGATATCATGATAGAACCATGTTTGCCTACCTTCATTATGGCTCATGCTAACTTCCATATGAGTGACTCATTGCGTCTTGACGAGTAATATTTTCTATTGATATAAAGTCGAAATATTTTATTTAATCAACTGCTAGTTTCTTTTCTAGAAAATTTGTTTCACTGCAATATCCTAGACTTATTTTATCTCCAGAATCTATTTTACACATTTATAAGTGAATCATTCGTCTATCAATGAAATATTGCTGCCATATCTGGTTTGGTTTGCTAAGTATTATGAAATTTTCGATAAAATAGAAAGAAACATCTTCAGTGAAATTCACCTTGACCTGTTATTTCGACTTCAACTACATGTCTAACGTAGCTTCCCTGTGCCCTTTCAGTAAATACTTTCTTGGCAGTCTCTCTTTGGCACCTAGATTTATTCATTTATTCATAGTATTAGATTTGTGAGAAGGTATCATATTTTTCCATTTGAAATGACTGATTCTAACCGTAAGTCCTATGCTAACAGTTACCTCTCTCACTCTTCTTGCTTCTGGAAATATCTTCCACTTTCTTTCTTTCTTGTAAATTTTAGCGTGAAAAATTTAAACGAAGTGTAACTTATTACCTTATGCTTTCTTAATTTATGTTCGTTTATTGCTATCTCTCCTTGATAAAGATTTTTAAATATTCTCCCACATGCAGAAAATCCTAGAGGCTTTCTTGAATTTCTTGGGGTGAAGTGATTAAAGGAAAATTGAAATAATCACTTGATTCTTAGAAGTTTGTAAGACAATCTTTATTGCCAATAATTCCTCGTTTATTAAGTTTTAAAAGCTAAACAATTTTTTTGGAATGCAATTTTAGTTCTAACGTTTCTTCTGTCACCCATGATCAAATTGAGTGTATTTTCAATATGACATGAACAGCTAATTGACGTATTGAAAATTCCAACATTCAACTCAACTAATGAAAATATTAAGAGAACCTGTTATTTCTCTAAGAATGGTCACTTCCTGCATTTAATATAGATTTTCCTAAATGCATTTCAATATGTTTGTGCATGAAAGAAAAATAAGATATAAAACATAAAAGATTCGAAAACATTAAAAAAACAAAATCTGTTTAACCAGTTGCCGTAAAGTCCTATTCATTCTATTAATCAGGTTTAGGGAAATTGAAAGAAGTGAAATCTATTATTTTGAATGCATATAAATCGCCCTGCACGTAAGAGAAACACAATGTAAAATAAGGAAGAAATGTAAATATACCAGATATATTTTCTATAATAAGCTATTCTTCAAACATCTCCATCGTTATTGAATTGATCTAGTATAATATTTAAAACCTCTATATATATTTTATTATAATTCTGAAAATATAGATTTAAGCAATAAAGTCCTCTCGCATACGTAGAATTGTTGAACTTTTTCTTTAAAGATATAATGTTTCAGCAAAGCAATGGCCTAGAAAAAACATTCAGGCAGTTTGATAAAATTTGGTGACGATGTCTTGAAAGATCTAGGATGATGTAACTGACCAGAAGATTTTTCCGTGGTAGGTTGCCAGTACGTTCTGCAGTAAAATGGTTGCGAACAAAGGGTATAGAATCAAATCTGCTATTTAGCCTATATATGGAGGGAGAAGCGACGGATTCATACCTTTCCAAATGGTATTTGCGCAAAAGTGATTACAGCAAATTCAACTGGAATTCGAACTCGGCTTTCTTGTTCCGAGCCGATATTCCCAGCACCACAACGCACATTCCTGGAAGAAATAATAAAAAATAAATTAAAAAAAAGGAAAAAGCATTACATGATGCAAATATTTTGTTTCTGCCAGCCACTGTCTAACCAGAGAATTAAAGTCTCCTTTTTCATCTGCCGATTTGTTGGAAGTTTGATAGAAATAACAATCATACGAATTTTCAAGATCAAACCTGGCATTCTTTAAAACATGAATTACATTTTATTTCTTTACAAATTACTATGAAGGACGTATATTATCATTTACTTTCGGATTGTTATCCTCATCTTTATGTTATTTGCGCTGTTCAAACTGTTGTTCTCATCTGTATTGCTATGTTTACAACGGTTCGGCAGTCGTACACACGTTGGGTCAAGTCACTTGATTTAACCAACGCCTATATCCACTGAGCTATGTGTCCTTGACGCAACGAAATGTCGTCAATAAAAATTATAACACCAATGCAAACAATGTTAATAATGTAAATAATACCACATCTAAGAAGTATAGACAAATCCTCATCTTTGTTGTTCCATCCATTTTGTCATTCGCTCTTTTTCAGGTAAGTGTCGATCAGGGTACCCTTCAGGGAATTATGTCCGAAGACAAGCAAAAAACAGAACAAGTAATATTCCTTTCTCCAGATTTTCGGATATATGATTTATTTTTCGTTTTTGTTTTAATTGTTCACGTTGTTTTTATTGAAGATTGATCGGCTCTACCTGAAAAGAACTCACATTCCCACTGAACTCCAATGCAGAAGTGATATTTGAAACTCAGGTGTATTTTGAAGTCAAAGACAAATCGTTCCACAAAAAATGCATCGATTTGTTACAGAAGCGTCGGAATCAGTGTATCACCCTAGAAGGAGACTATGTTGACAAATATAGTCGAATTTTGCCTAAATGTTGTTTTTTTTATGAGTTAGGCCCGGGATTTATTGAGTGAAGTATTATGAAGTCATGCAAAAAGACAACGTGATATTTTTTTAATTATTATGATTGCATATTTACTGTTTTAAATTAAATACTGTATTTGACTGATATAAAAGCAACGCAGAAAACTCTTTAATGTATACAAATGGGGGAATGTATACTTAAAAATAGTATAACATATTAGAATATTATTTTTTATTAGTTAAAAGATTATTTCTAAATTCAGACATTATTTTCCGAAGAACATATTATTTGTCTGCCAGGATATTTGCTGTATTCAATATTAAGATCATTTAAGTGTGTTTGGAGTTGGTGAACATGGTTTATTAAGAAAATCGAAAGAGTAAACAGTGATGTCAAAATATCTCGAAATCAGTAAAGTTGATGTCAATAACATTCTGGAAAGATCAAAGTGAAAAGTTTTACCACTTTATACAAGCTGCGATGAATAAGTTGTCGCTATTTTATATTAATAATTTGACGCATTGTTTCTCATTTTGCTGACTGCACATTCTAGTAGGGTCAGTTGAGCACCGACTTTGAAAAAGACACAATGACGTAATTAACATCAAGAGAAATTTTGAAATGTAAGTCTTACAGTCTTACATTCGCACCGGAAGCTGCAATAGGATAATATCTGAGTGTTTGAGTGTTAATCTAAAGACAGTACAGATGATTTGGAAACAGTTGGATAATCTATCCAGTCAACAGTTTATTGTTTAGAGAGATCACTAAAAAAGTGACATTCTGTCTACATTCATCTCCCCACAGAGCTTCAGACTTAACACGGCAGTCTACCTGAAGTGCCTTACGAAGGTATTGCTCTCCTGATTAAGAAAGTGACTGCTTGAAGACCCTATGTCTAGCAACAAAGTTCTGAACCATACCAGATAAGCATGAGAATCCAGTCAAATAGTTTCTCCTACCGCTCCACTCTTTAAATATAACCACTTAACTACCCAGACTGCAACCACCTTGATTATTATGTGATGTGCAATTGAGCGAGAAACCAAGAAAACTCATAACACCAAAGATGAAATGTAGGCAAGGATTATCGCAGAATTCACCAACTTTAACAAGACTGTCCTGAAGATATTGAAAGATATTCTGAAGTTGTTTCGAGGCCATGGTTGAAGTCAGGGAATATTTTATTAAACATATTTAATCTTTAGTATTTTCAGGTATTTTTGTGTAATTTTGGTAAAGACATCCTTTAATATGAGGTGTATGTGTTATTTTTGGTTTTGCTCAATTTAGACCACAATTTATCATTGCACCATCTATTTCTATCTCTAAGATCAGAAGCAATTTAAATACTTCAGTCTCGATTGAAAGTATTCTGACGGTATTGATTTCTTCTTCTTCTTCTTCTTCTTCTTCTTCTTCTTCTTCTCCTCCTCCTCCTCCTTCTTCTTCTTCTTCTTGTCGTATCCACCCTAGACGGGACTGATCATAGCATTATACAGCTTTGTAACACTAAATATTTCTGTCTATTTCCCTATTCTGTCTTTTACCATCTATTTACACAAGCTCATTATATAGGTTACTTGCCGTTATCCACTTTCTTTAAATATGAACTGTGAATGTAAAATTCTCCTGATGTTGTATTTTCCAACTCTCTCTTTCTAAGTATGAGCGTATATTTGGTTTCCATTTGCCTCAAAGCCTATACGTTTCTCACACGCTCATTCCATGCTATTCTAAGTATGCATCTGGAGAAGTATATTTCTATTGCCTTAAGTATTTTCTTCGTCTCAGAGGGTATGGCGCAGCAAGTATTCATTATCATATAGAGAGACAGATATTACATACATTATACCACTTTGTGTTTTGTCCGAGAGGATTTCATGTAAGTGGCTTCTGCAATTTCTTTTTACATTTATTTTCCAGTGAAAGATCTGATGTTTATTCCCTCATAAAAATGTTGAAATATCCCTTAATAAAACTGCTAAGGAAAAGAAATATTCCCCGTATAAAAGAATGTACTTCAAGTAAACAAGGGAGGAGAAATTTCTCCTCCCATTCTGTATCTATATTTCGAAACGTTTCTCTTTACAACTTCAGAGCAAACGTGGGAAGACTAAGAATGAAACCATAGTGAATTCGTGAATGAAAAAATATAGATGAAAAACAGACATTCACGTTGTGCCGGATAGCTAATGTGAAAAACAATTCACGCATTTCTGAAAGAAAATATTTACTTCGTGAGTCGTTGTATTAAGAAGAAATACACTTTATGTCTGTCATTGGAAAACCTAAATAGATTTTTTAGGAATATTAATGTACGTTTTGTGATTAAAAATGACAAAAACAAGATGATGCAAACAAGCGTCAAACAGGAATAATATTTGAAAAATTATCGCTCACTTTGATAGATCCGTTATTATTTAAGCCAGAGTGGGCACTTCACAGCTTACTGGCCGCATGCGACCCACCACAGTTTTCAGTTGCCCGTAGATGCCCTCTAGAAAAATCTTTAAATCTAACATTTCCTTCAAGTTATCACGGTTACTGCTAATGCTGACAAATTTAGATTTTTGAATAGTTTTATTAGGTTTAAGTTTGAGTTTTGTTTAACGGCATATCAACACCTCTATGGGTTATTTAATGCCAAAAAGGTAGGGGTTTCAGTTACTTTTTTTAATGTTCGCTTATAGTGAAAATGTTGATTTAGTCAGATTTCAATGATATTTCTTTTTTTTAATTCTTTTTTATTTTAGAAAACTAAAAATGTCTTCTAGTTTTGTATTCAAAGATGTTTTGGAGAGATAGGTTTTTTCCATCAAAAATGTGTTATGGTAAAAAAATTTTCTTCAAAAATGTATTGTTGATAATATTTTTCCTTCAAAAGTGTATATTCTTCTATAAAAGTCTATTTTAATGTATATATTTCTATAATAGTGTATTTTTATATTTTCATAGTGTTTTGACCCCAGTTAATGGGTTAACTATTTGCCCATAGTTGGGACCCTAACAGGTGCTACCACTCTGGGTCAGGGTGGACCTGAGAACACCAGCAATTAAGAGGTGCTTCCATGCTCCTCACAGCCTCTCAATCAGGGACCTTACTGCCGGATGCAGCTTACCGTTATGTCTAGGACCAGTTTTGCTAGGAAAATGTTTTCTAATTTTGGACCTACATACATCCTTTTTCTTGCATTAACATCACCAAAAGTAAAAATAGATTTTTCTGACTGTCAAAAACTTTCAGGCATTCATGAAGATTTCAACAAGCAACCTCACTACAGATATCAAAAGGTTTGTTTAAAAGAGTGAGAAGTTACATTTCTTGCACTGAATGATATGTATCTACACGTGAACAACTTTATTAAAACATTTTCTGTTTACGATTATTACTTTTGTTTTATTTGTTTATCGCATGTATTATATAATTTACATTTACAATTCGCGATAGATGAAAAATTTATGTAAACTAATAAGTATGATCACTTTCAGAAGGTACAGCTTTCTGTTAAACGCGGCCTACTGAAAGTGGACCCCCAGGCCAAATTAATTGTCCACTTACTTAAGGTAAGCCTCATGAATTTGAGCTGACAAGAGAATGAACCCTAGCCGGGAAAAGCTCTTTAAATACTAATGATCTGGTATTTTTGCTACAAATTGTTACTTTAATCTTGTCGCTTTTTACCACACAAAGCTGCTCTTAATAAATAAATAAACCAAGAAATATTAAAGAGTACATTTTGATGTTAGGTTGCTTTCTATTTAATTTTTATTAAATAATTGATTAGTGTTATAAATACCTTCGTTCTTCTCCCAACGTTTGTCTCGTCGGCTCAATCGAGGGGTACGTTGCTACTGTTTTCAATTGCATAAGATATTGTTACTGTATTTTCTATAGTGGAGAGTTGCATCTCAGACCAGACGCCAAGTTTGTTTGTAGGGAAGTTTTCTTTCATGTCAAAGGCTTCTAGCTAAAAATAAAAAATTCGGCCAAATTGTGACTTTATTGTTGAGCTTTAACCTGTTGCTTCAAGCTTTGAAAGTAGAGATGAGGCGTGGGTGAGGTTTTCCCTGTCTGTTCGCCGAGGTACGATTTGTCTCTCTGTGCCTTTCGCTAAAAGAACAGTTTTATAGATAACAATAGTATTTCGTGAGTTTTATTCCATCTGAGCCCTGTACTTTGACTTTATTTACTGATAACTATTGGTCCAAAGCCAGCCAGTTAAGACAAGACTGACTGAGCAGAAGAATTTGCCACTGTAGTTTGCCATTACTTTCAAGAAAACACTGGTTGCCACTGAAGGTTATAGGACCCCATCTGTCCTGCTGTCCAACCCATAGCTGGAGGATAAACGAAATGATTAATAGCTTTCTCAAGAGTATTTGCGCGTAAGTGAATGCATATAATTCAACTGGAAATCGACTCTCAGCTTTCGCGTTCCGATCCGATATCCACTGCTCAACTTGCAACAGGTCTAACTGCTTTCAATTTAACAAGACTTTAGCTGACTCATATCGCTACAATAGTAGGGTTGTGCGGGTTGAAGTTGACGCCCTATGCCTTATTTGTAACCAGATTTTGCTTAGAGTAAAATTGTCCCCCTATATTAGTTCTGAATGTGCTAGTCTTTGCTTAATTTCAGTGATCAAATCAGAACTAGTGCTTCACCGTAGTTTCATCATAACTTAGAGAATAGACATTATAAAAAATACTGACTTCAAAATATTTAATCTACGTAACATCTTTTAAATTCGTAAGTGAATGGTGCTTAATTTAAAAAAAATATAAATATACTTAAACAATTGTAATTAATTTGATACTCACCGGGTGTTTAATATTTGCATATAAGTTCCGTTGATCTACTGTCATATTACGTTGAAACTCCGAACAAAAGCTACATTGAGTTTGGCAAGAACGAATATGTTTCACCGCTTTGAAATACTTGATGATGTAGGGTTGGATCTACAGTTTAATAGATAACGGCTCAAATTGGAAATATGATGGTTCATTTCAAGTTTTTATTCGTTTTCGTTATGGAAAAACATCCTTAGGAAACGTATAATTCAATCGCTTCTCCCCACAGCTATGGGTTACTAAGTAGGATTTTGATCAGAATATGATATTTATTTCCAAAGAATTTTTACAATTTAAAATATATTTTCGATTTAAATAACTTGAAAATATTTTACGTAAAAAAACGAATCAATTTCAATCATACTAAATTAAATTTAATAAGTAACTAATCGATGTCTACTGCCGTATAAGCGTTGATAGACTTGAAAATTGTTCAAATTGCCATTTTGCCTTTCAGCTACCTATGCCATTGTGGTTCAATGGATATCGACTCGGAACGACAAATTGGGAAGCAGATTTCGAATTCCTGTTGTATTCACTTACGCACAAATACCCTCGGAAAAGATATTCATCCGTCACTTATCTCAAATTATGGGTCAAATAGGACGGATTGGATTCTATAGCTTTGGCTGGCAACCAGTGTATTTCAGAAAATAATGGCAACCTACTGCGCGATGACCTTCTGCCGAGTCAGTCATGTCTCTTTCCAGACATGATCGCCCAAATAGTGTATCCCGTATGACACTTAACTGATGGGGAACATTTCAAATTCTAGAAACCTTGAGTTGTTTTTCGAGATTGAGCCTTAACTTAAAATCCTTGTTGTTTTAAAATAATCTTTTATTAGACAACAATCTGTCTTTTTGCTAAGTAATTCATTATTTTTTATCTAATGTGTAGGTTTTTTCTGAATTTCCTTTCCTTGCATCAATTTTCTCATAATTTATTATTCTTTTTTAATAGTATGTATCTTTAGGGCTCTATCCTGGACCCGACGCTCTTCCTTATTTTTATTAACGACCTCCCAGATGAGATCAAGTCCCAAGTAGGCATCTACGCAGATGACACCACAATATACTCCCGCTCCAGTAAGAAACCTGGCATGTCGGAAAGACACAATCTCGCTGCTGACCTTGAACGGGATCTACACTCTGTGGTGAATTGGGGCAAGAAGTGGCTTGTCAACTTCAATGCGTCCAAGACAAAGCTTTTGTCTGTCAACCATCACAGGCAACCTCTCCTGCCTCCCATAAGCATGGACCAAGCGATTCTCCCTGAGTGAAACACACTGCGCCTTCTCGGCCTTACCATCTCTTCTGATGTCAAATGGAACCGCTACATCGAATCCATAGCTAAATCCACTGCTAAGAAGGTTGTGTCACTGTGTCGATCCAGGATGTTCTTTCCGCCTGAAACCGTCCTGCATATATACAAGTCTACCATTCGACACTGCATGGAGTACTGCTGCAATTTATGATCAGGCTCCCTGCCGCTCACCTCAGTGTTCTCGATAGGCTCCAAAGGAGAGTTAGTAACATGATAGGTGCTGACTTGGCGGCTCGACTACAGCCACTTCCCTACCGACGAGATGTGGCCTCCCTTTGTCTGTTCTATAAGTACTTTCATGGCTTCTGCTCGGATGAACTTAAGTCACTGGCGCCTCCTCAACAGGTGTTTACTCGTGCAACCAGAATGGCAACTGGGTCCCACCCATTCACAGTTAGGTTAGCCAAATGCAGACGACAGTTCTACTCCTGCAGCTTCTTCTCTCGCACTTCTCGCCTGTGGAACTCGCTCTCATATTCTTGCTTTCCTGACAGCTACAAGCTCCAGAAATTTAAATGCAATGTCAATATTCATATACTAACCACTTGACTCTAGCCCTTCCCCCACCCCGTATATCCTTCCCTTTCTCTCCCCCCTTGCAACTGTCATCACACCTGCATTTTCATCTTTCTGTTACTTCTTCCTAATTGGTTTGTAATCCTCTTCTCCCTCCTCTAATTAATTTTCTTTCAGTTATGTAGCCCCCCGCACATCAGTGGCATTTACGCCTTGCCCGAGGTGAAAAGATTAAAAAAAATCTATGTTACTATGAGTACTGATCAGATACTGCATGGAAAACCCAAACCTCCTTGAATTCGAGTGATATGATAAAAATTTATGACGCTTTCAGGTTTAAAGTAAAAAGCACAAATAAAACTAACATCGCAGTTCTCGAATGACTGCTAAAGAGCATAGTAGAGAAGAAATCCATTGATAAATCCGCTACTATGAAAGTCGGTTCTCTGTGCAGGGCCCCGATGTTTTTTCCGTCTTAATCTATCCTGCACATATATAAATCTACCATCCGCCCGTGTATTGAATACTGCTGCCACATCTGTCGGGTGCCCCTGCTATTCTCCTCGGGGTTCTTGACAATATACAACAGAGTCTGTAATGTGATCGATACCGATTTGGCAGACCGCCTGCAGCCACTCTCTCACCGGCGTGACGTGGAATCCCTGTGCGTCTTCTATAAATACTTTCACGGCTTCTGCTCCGATGAACTTAGATCACTGGTGCCCTCTAGGTACGAATTTGCACGTGATACTAGATTAGCAACTAGGTCCCACACTTTTACAGTGAAACCGATAAAATATAACTGCAATTTCTACTCCAACAGCTTCTTTTCTCGCACTTCCCGACTGTGGAATTCCTCACCAAATGATTGCTTCCCCGACAGTTACAATCTCCAGCAGTTTAAATGTAAGGTAAATAGACACCTCCTAACACACTAACTCGCATCCATTCTCTCAAACACATTTCCTATCTACCCAACCCTCATCCTCGTTATCCTTACCGGTCTATCACCCTCCTTCTGACATTTCCTATACCTAACCACTCCTTCTCTTCATCTTCCCTATATAACCCCCTGCGCAATAGTTGCAGTGGAATGCCTTGCTTGGGGTGAAATGTTTATAAAAATACCTTTTCATAACAATTCCACCATTTTTATCCGAAGAATTGATGGAAATAATATTGGTCTGTGATGTGATAAGCATCCACTTTTTTATGACTTAATCTGTTATGACTTAATCTGTTATGACTTAAATTGTTTTTTTTTATTATTTTAATTGAAGCATTTGTTGACAAGGAGGTTGGTATAAAGTGATTTGACATCTTACTCAAGTCATGGGTTTTATCATATTTATCACACCATAGTTTTATCATATTTATCACACCATAGTTTTATCATATTTATCACACCATAGTTTTTCGACCAGATCCTTTGAAATGCTTATATTTGTTGGGCTGATTGCTGCAATAAGACATTCCAAAATATTTGTCATGGCATTATTGATAGTTTATATCTAATTAGTACCAACCGCACCATAATGAGAAATTATACTGCCGTCGATACTAATTAGACATATACTATGTATACTATACAGTATTTAGACATAGACAATCTGTACAATATACTAATTAGATATATACTATCTATACTATATTCTAATTAGACATATACATATACTTTAATATAAACTGTAATGAATTATACTAAAAAACAAATTTGTTAATATCATAAATTCAAAACTTGCGATCCTTGTGGAAGACTTAAAGTGGTTTTATTTAATACATACTTAAGGTTACGCGCAAATACCCTTGGAATAGGTACTAATCCATCTCTTCCCTCCAATTATGGGTTAAATAACAGGACAGATTAGGTTCTATAGCCTTGGCTGGTAACCAGCCTACTGCATTATGTAATGGCAACCTACTTCAGGACAATCTTCTGTCCAGTCAGTCATGTCTCTTTTGAGACATAATCGCCCAAGCGTGTATCACGTATGGCACTTAACTGACTAAATATAATAATTGGAATCATGAATAAGGTTTCTAATGGGCAGAAAGTAGGGGATCAGCTTTATATCGTTATAAAGTAATAAACTGATCCCCCACTAATTACTACTTAATATAATACATCTCTTCCCTCTCTAGCTATAAGTCAAATAACAGGGCAGATTGGGTTCTATAGCCTTGGCTGGGAACCAGTCTACCGCAGAATGTAATGGCAACCTTCTTCAGGACAATCTTCTGTCCAGTCAGTCATGTCTCTTTTGAGACATAATTGCCCAAGCGTGTATCACGTATGACACTTGAGTGACTGACTGATTTAAGAATACTCAGTCAGTTATTTACGTCAGTAAATGACAAAGAGGAACATAATACGTGTAATGTGTGATGTCTTCTAAAATACTTGACCGTAAAGACTCATTTAGGTTTTTTAAAGCACGAAATATGTTACGTACAATCTTTACACTTTATAATTCAATTACATAACTAAATATTTCCATATCAGTTAGCTAAAGTAATTTGTTATATCTTTACTCGGGCCTCACACAAAACGCTTTGTTAAGGACTAAGTACATCTCATGAAAACTATTTGCTATAGACCATTACTTGAATAATAGAGAGCTCAATCCCTTCTGGGTCGTTAATAGTGTATCGATGTCATATTAGATCTAATTAGGTACATATGGAAACGAATAAGGAAATTTAATTATGTTACTGAGTTCCTGGGAGATGCAATGAGGAAGGAGGACTTGGAGAACCTGATACTGACAGGTCAGATAGACGGAAAAAGAGACAGAGGAAAGCGGATAAAATATTTGAAGGGTCTGAGTAGGTGGATGACAGCATGGGGGTTGTCATGGTGTAAGAGAAGAAAGCCTGCTAAAAGCCACCAGGGATAGGGAAACATGGAAAGCTATGATCGCCTAGTTTCTGAATGGACAGTGCACATAGAATAATAAGCATGTGTAAACCTTTCAAATTTTGTTCTTTACTTGGTGGTTCGCTACGTCGTTGATATGAACTGAAATATCCCTACTTAGATGGCTATCCTTAATATTCTTATCTTTGTAATACTTTTATTCATGAATTAAGACTTTCGATACTCTATCTAGCCATCAATATATACAAACTGAGTTGGTCATGTTACTTGCTGTTCCCCGTGTCAGTCTAAAATGCAATATATCTTCCACGTTTCGAATTATCCAATTTATTTTTCCTGTCTATGCCTCCCCGAAATATCAACTATCACTGAATATAAGTAAAAGTGGCATTATTTTTTATTAAAAACTTAAAATTTATTTTAAATACTCTACCCATGATATTCATAGCCTCAGTTTTTAGAACTGTTGTTTAGGGTTTCCTCAAAATAATAATATTTACTAGCATTCAGTATCATACAGGTGGATGGAGGTTATATTATATTTTATAATTGATTCAACCCAAACATTGCAGTACTGTAATTAGTGCGCATAGGTGTTAGAATGGAAGCAGAGAGAAGACAGAAAAGTAAGCATCACATGTGGAGTTTTAGAATGAGTAAGAGAAAAGTGAGTCACGGAAATAGGAGGTGGCAAGTGACGTTGCATTTAAATTGTTGAAGATTGTAGCTATCAGGGAAGCATGCATGGGGAAAGGATTTCGATAATAGGGAATTGCGATAAAAAACTGGTAGTAAAATTGGCAATACATTTGCTTGTTTGGGCGGTAAAGGGAGGTAGCTAGTTGTCACTCTAGTTGCCCGGGTAAACTTATTAGATCAGGGCGCCAGGGAATAAAGCAAGTCAGAGCAGAGGCCGTGAGAATACTTGTAGAAAAATCAGAGGGATTGTACATTTCGTCGGTGAGAAATTAGCTAAACGCGTGCAGCCAAACCGGTACGAATTAACCGCACTCCCTCCTTTAGACTTTTTCAAAAACAGCAGAAGCACCCGACCAGATATGGCAACAGCAACAGCACGTAAGAATGGCAGATGTATAAATGTTTTAAGATGGATTCTGGCGAGAAAAAATCCCGGCTCTGGCAGAATGACTTCAATTTCTTAGTAGTAGATGAAGTTCAGTGCATTCTTTGAGATCGGCTGAGAGAGTGAAATCGAGCAGGCGCAATGTGTTGCTTTCGGGGACATTATTGTGATCCATATTAATAGAAGATACGAAAGCTTCTTTATGTTAGTTAAAGAAAAGCAGCCTCGTTTTGGAAAGATTAAAATTTACGAGCAATTTCTTGCCTTAATCCAACAAATTGGAGAACCTTTTCAATAGCAGAAGTGATATTCACTTTCGCATCCCTGGCAGATGTTATATTGAGATGGGTGTAGATGTTGGTGACATCTGCATGGATGCCAAACGCGTAAGTGATAAATAAGTAAGATCATTGATGAATATCAGGAAACGTGTATGTCTTAAGAAAGAGCCTTGTGTAACAACTCTGTTCACCTGAAATGATTCGGAAGTTTGCTAATACACAACGACCATCATTTTTGGATTTGATATGAACGATTGTATTAAATCGCGATATCCGGAGCAACAGCCCGGACTTAGCCGTTCTTATCAAGAGCCCGTACTCATATCGGTAGCCCATCAGGATTAGACCTGACAAAGCGGAGGCGTTACTGCTAGTTAGAAAATAGTATGTTGGATGCGAGATGCTGAATCATTTTGGCATTGATGATAGCCTCGAACACTTTCTTAAAAAGCGGGAAGAGGCTGACAGCTCGATTTTTAGAATGCTCGGAGTGCTCTCCAGAGTCTTTAAAGACAGAACTACATAGGAGGACATCCAACAAGCAAAGAAGCAAGAAATAATTATAGAGATTGAAAAGAACAGAAAAAAGTTTAGGGGCACATTTCTTAAAGACGATGACTGGAATACCATCACAATCAATTGCGTTATGAGAGTCAAACTTAGAAATAATGTTAGAGACCAGAGTGAGGGTTATGTATATATCACTCAACTAGATCTCAGATGTAATAGGGAAGTCGAGTTTGGGTACTCTAGATGATTCAAGTGAAAAGTTGTAAGAGAATTTGCGAGCAAAGCAGTCAGCCTGTGAAAATATTGTTTAGCACACTTTTTCAGAACCACAAGAAGCCCTTGTGCTGCTTCATTTTGTTAACAAACAACAGATTAGCATAATTTAGGACACGCTTGAATTCATTGCGAGCAGAGACAAAAAGCGCCTATTAAGGTAAGACACGTCAGTTCGGTAAAGCCAGAAAAAGTGTTTCTTGTGGTCAATTGCGACCGAGTAAGCAGAAGAGAACCAAGTGAAAGAAAGAGGGTTAAGTCAAAACTTCTTAGATGAGATGAAAGCATCTATGCCGGCTTTAATCCAAGAGGAGACGGCAGATGCACATTTTTTTAACAGAGAAACCAAAAACCTTGTTCCAAGGTATATCACAAAGGAAGCCGCGGAATACCCCCCACCCAGTTTGCTCTTTGATAAAATAGTAAGATATTCTGCTGATAGGAGGCACATGCGGGTAAGGGGTGTGAAAGAGGCATTAACAAAATTTTTACATCAACTTGTGATTCAACTATCTTAATCTTAACAACAACATAGTAACAAGCAATCTCTCAGAGTCTCATTGAATTTTATTATAGAAATTGCACATGACTAAGTTCAAAACACATTTCAAGAAAAATAATCCAGGATGAGATCTTCTGCAATTGATAACTGCTTAGATTCGTGATTGGAGGCAAACTGAGAATCACGTTTTTTCAGTAGGCAGCTCTTTCGGTCCTTGAAGATTGTTTTCTGCAATTTTCTTATTGACAATTTCCCAACATTTTGTTCCCAAGCCACTCATTTTTTTTCGACTTAATTCTGTACAATCTTTGGCCGATGACATGGATGGAGCAGTATCATAAATGAATATTTTGCAATGATGAATGTGTATATTTATCCTTCAGTCGTCCCACATGACATGCACCATTCTTCGTTGTTCCTGGTGACAAGTCGTGGGATCAATTTGTCCAAGTTTGGGCATAGCACTAGAAAAAATAGATTCCAGGTGATTGGTTTTCTAGCTGCAATTCGCCGTGTTTTTACGTGTTGCTT
The DNA here is from genome assembly GCA_037127315.1 of Ascarosepion bandense. NCBI lineage: Eukaryota > Metazoa > Mollusca > Cephalopoda > Sepiida > Sepiidae > Ascarosepion > Ascarosepion bandense. Next base: position 3,489,201 of record JBBBDQ010001869.1, read on the forward strand.
TAAACGATTTAAGACCAAACTCAAATCTCAAATTGTTATAGAATTGAAACAGTTGTCCTTATTTTCTTGCAAGAACTTGTAGAGTATAGTGTAGCAATATGCTTCCTCAAAATATCATTTCCAGCGCTGGTTTTCCTTAGACGTTCACTTGTCGCTAAATATTTCTTTGAAATACGTGACAGCAACGTGCTACAACTATTTACATTACTAATTTTATATTAAAATAACCTTCATAGAGCAGAACCAAAATTTGATACCTTTCTCTTAGTGAAAGCAAGGCTATTCTCCCATATGCCAAAATTCGCTACACAAAGGCCAAACTAATGGCTGATGCAATAGCAAAACACTATATCCTTCGTGCAGTCTCATATGACAGAGTCAGTTAGTTAAAGACTATAAGTGGTACACGCTTTGGGCGATAATGTCTCGAAAGAGACATAACTGACTGGACAGAAATTATCCCTCATTAGTTTGTCATTGCTTTCTGCGGTAGACTGGTTGCTAGCCAAGGCTATAGAACCCAATCTGTTCTATTATTTAACCCATAACTGGAAAGAAGAATAGGACTAATACCTTTCTCAAGGTTATTTGTGCGTAGGTGAATGCAAGAAATTCAACTGGAATTTGAACTCGGTTCTCTGATTTGTCTTTCCGTTTGATGACACAAGCTTATGTAAAATGAAAAAAAAAGGAAATAACTTTGTTAGCTTAAACTTCTGAATCTAACTGTACTACTAAATTAACAAGTAAGTCTAATCCTTTAAATTTTGATTTAGCTAGATATAACCGTAAGTTCTATTCTACTAGTTTCCCCTCTCGAACTTGGAACCTGCTTCCGCTTTTTGCTTCTTTTTTTTTTCCTTATACCTTTAAAAGTGTAAATGCTACGCAAATCGCAATCATTTGTGCTTGTGGTGAATATGTGCTTTTATTTTCTTTCTCCCTAATGTTTTCTTATTCTCTCTGATTAACATAACACCCTTGTGAGTTAATGACATTAAGGCCTTGCCTGAGAGAAATCATTTTCAAAAGTTATGTTAATCTTTTGTCAATGTCTGTAATTAACAGTTGATATCTCTTATCTTTTTTGCAAAGAAAATGCTTGTTAGACAACATGTTGATAATATTTTAAGTGATCGAAGACTACTGTAGGAGAAAGTTTACTTTAAGGATGCCTGGATATTGATATAATTCTCAAACGTTATCTATCTTGCTTATTTACAAATGCTTACGTACAGCTCTCTCATAATAGTCGCTGTTTCTGTGCTTCTTGTTTTATGGAAGAGAGCTGTGACACAGATCAATTGAACTCAATTAAACTTCAGCACATTTCCAATTTATATTACTGCCTACTTGATATCAGTGGCGCAGTATTCCAATTTTCAAAAAGCGTTCAATAGTTATTCCAACAGCAACCATATTGTAGGATTAAGAGATGTGAACGGCCGATAGGAGAAAGCAACATCGATCCTAAAAGTACCGTAAATGCTACGCTTGAATCTCGGAAATTGATCTAAACAGAATACGCCATTAAGACGTCGAACATATTTGGGATCATAGAATCAATGCGAACAATCCTGTTTTTTTTTTATAGTGAGTGTTTTGCCAGGCCTACAATTAGGAATTCACAGTTTCCTTTTACCTAAACTGGAAAAACCCTTGACTGTTCATCTATTTAGCCGTAGTTAGTTTGAAAAGAGATGGAGTCATACCTTTTCCAAGAGCGGTATCACATAAATGAATACAATGAACTCAACTCTAATTCGAAATCTGATCTTCAATTTCTTAAATCGAACCTTGTCTATTACTCTATCGTACATTCTAGGTCGTTAAGTACCTAAATCTGAAGGTATAATGTAATAATTAAGCTGCCTTCAAGAAAATAAACACAGTATTAAGAGATGAAAAATGTTTGCGAGAAAGAAAAGAAGAGATTGCTGAAAAGCGATGTTAAAATTTTTCGTCCTTATAGCAGTGAATGCTGATCGGTTTACTTAGGAATAAAAAAGAAAACTGAAGAGAATTCCATGGACCTCACATGTGAGCAAGGACAAGATTTTGTTAAAATGAAAAATAAACAAACAATACTATTAACAAACAGAAAAAGAGAGTTAAAATTTGGGGAGACTTAATGAGGAAAGAGGCTTGGAGAATGTGGTACTTACAAGACATAACGATGTTAAGAGGGCAAAAAACGAAGTGTATAAGGTGCATAACGAATATGTTTGAGTGGTCAATTTCTAAGCGCCGCTTAGGTGTGGCAAAAGGCCGAAAGAATGAAATCAAACTCACTTCTCGGTTGTAATAGGTGCTAGTGAGACAAGCTTGCTAAACATTACACCAGGTCGAGGTGCCAATCGAGTGTGTATGAATAGTTGACAAAACAGAGAAAAGAATGGAAGTTAAGCAATCATAGTCTCTGAGGTATAATGGTGGCTGTAGAAAGAATGTTCAAATGTGTTATTTTGGTGGAATGATTATTGTGGTATGTTTTAGTCGGTGATTGAGTCTAGCTAAGTCGTTCAGTTATATATGTGATACACGCATTGGGCGATCTTGTCCAGAAAGAGGCATGACTGACTGGGCAGAAGATTATCCCACAGTACGTTGCCATTGCTTTCTGCGGTGGACTGGTTGCCAGCAAAGGCTATAGAACCCAACTTGTCCCTTTTTTTTCATATCACCCCAAGTAGGGGCATTCCAGTGCCACTATAGCGCAAGGGGTTACATAGAGCGATTGGACATAGGAAATGTCAGAAGGATGGTGATAGACGAGTAAGGAGGAACATAGGAAGAGTGTTTGAGAGAATGGGTGCGAGGTAGTGTGTTAGGAGGTGTCTATTGACCTTACATTTAAACTCCTGGAGGTTGTAGCCGTCGGGGATGCAAGCATGCGGAAGGGAATTCCACAGGCGGAAAATGCGAGAAAATAAGCCGTTAGAGTAGAGATTATGGTTACATTTCATCGGTTTCACTGTAAAAGTGTGGGACCTAGTTGCTAATCTAGTATCTCGTGCAAATTCATAACTAGGGGGCACCAGTGATCTACGTTCATCAGAACAGAAGCCGTGAAATATTTATAGAAGAGGCACAGGGAAGCGACGTCACGCCGGTGAGAGAGTGACTGCAGCCAAGTTGGTATCGATCACATTACAGATTCTCCGTTGTATTTTGTAAAGAACCCCGAGGAGAATAGCAGGGGTACCCGACCAGATGTGGCAGCAGTATTCAATACACGGGCGGATGGTAGATTTATATATGTGCAGGATAGATTCAGACGGAAAGAACTTCCGGGCCCTGCACAGTGAGCAGATTTTCATGGCAGCGGATTTAGCAATGGATTCGACGTAGTCATTCCACTTGAGGTCCGCTGAGAGTGTCAGGCCAAGCAGGCGTAGCGTTTTACTCTCTGGGAGGAAAGCCTGTTCCATGCTAATGAGAGGGATGTGCGGTTGTCTATGGTGGCTAATTGATAGCAGCTTCGTTTTGGAGGAATTGAATTTTACGAGCCATTTCTTACCCCAATCCACCACGAATTGGAGGTTCTTTTCAAGCTCAGTAGCGAGGTTCGCCTTGTCGCTCACACCAGATTTTTGATCGATGCGAGAGTAAACTGTGGTGTCATGGGCGTACATGCCTACTTGGGATGTTATGGCATCGGGGAGATCATTGATGTAGATCAGAAAGAGCGTAGGACTTAGGATAGGCTCTTGAAGTACACCCGCGTTTGTAGGGAAGTTCTGGGAGGCATGTCCGTTTAATACCACCTTCAATGTGCGGTTAGAGAGGAATGACTGGATTAGGTCCAACAAAAGACTAGTAGAAAGCCGGCATGCCAGATTCTGTCGAATGCTTTAGAGATATCCAAGACAACTGTTCGCACTTCACCATTCTTGTCGAGAGCCCGGTATATATACACGGTGATGGTCGTTACCATATCAGCAGTAGACCTGGTAAAGCGGAAGCCATACTGTTTGTCCGAGAGGAGCCTGTGGGCTGTGAGATGCTGAACGACCTCGGCGTTGATAATGGCTTCGAACACTTTGCCAAAGATCGGAAGAAGGCTGATAGGGCGGTAATTTGCGGGTCCGAGGGTTCTATTTAACCTATAGCGGGATGGAAGAGACAGATTAATACTTTTCCCAAGGTTATTTGTGCGTAAGTGAATGCGATGAGTTCTACTGAAATTCAAACTCGACTCCCCGATTTTCTGTTCCGAGTCGATATTCATTGCACCACAACACATATCCCGTTTAGCTAAGTTTATGCATAAAACAAAGAGTATCATTCCCTATTCTATATTTTTGATTTTGTGCCATATTTGTACAATAAATATCGTTGATTTGCGTTCATTTTTTGCGGATAAATCTTTCGTTTTTACTAAGGATTTCTATGGTCGAAAAGAAATCAGTGAGTCAGTAGACTTACTTTTTAAAACCGAACTATAATGCAGGATGATGTAATAATCCAAAATTAGACTAACTTTCCTGTTTGTTAATTCGTAGACAACTATGCAAAGCTTAGCCAGCCATGGTTGCTTGGAATTATTAGTTCAATAAATTAGGCTGCTCAGTAAATCTCCAGACTATATGTAATAACTGAGGCTTTAATCAAATATAATGGGTGGATGAGCAAGATTTGAACAGCTTCACGAATTCGCACATTAAAGCCTGAACTTATGTAACATTCTGTTTGTACGGATAAATACATACTTCGTGGTAGAAAGAATTCAGAAATAGATTAACTCAGTTTGATTGCATATGGGCATTCATTTTTAAAGTTTGCGCATTACAAATTACATGAGTTATTCATGATTTAAGAATACATTCAAAAAAGTATTCAATTTGATATTTTAACTGTTTAAGTGTTGGATTCCGAAATATTGATATTTTTATAATTTACCGTTTATTTCTGTCGGGTGCCTTCTAAATAATATTAAATCCAATCCACATGAGGCAGTCCAAGCTCTCACCTTTGCTGTGTTTATTGCCTGAGGTAACCACAAAAAGTGGAATGCCTCTGTCATTTGTTATTTTGATGTACGTTCTTATATTGGCTAGTTTATTTTTTCTTAATGTACTTTCTAATTGTTTGCCCAACGTTTACTCCCCAAATGTCCTATGTTTGGTGAATTATATTTTTTGCGAGATTTAAGTAAGGCTTCATGGAATGCAATCATAATAACTTTGGACACCTCACGAGACCACTTTATTTTTTCTTTCTTTAATGAAATCTTAATTTTTATTTTATGAATCTAGCTGCATAATTTGCTGGGCCATCATTAGAATATTTCCGGTTGTGGGGACTTGAAGATATATTCTTTGTGTACGAGTCTGTTCATCTGGCAGACATCACGACCTCAAGTAGGTTCTCTCCTGCAAAACGTGTCCCGGGTTTACCCAGTGGAATAGCCATATTGGATATTTTGTTTCTGTTTTTACTTCTCATATTATTCCCATTAGTGAGGTACAGGTTTAAATATCCACCCAATGTTGCCCGGCACGTTGGGTAACGATATTTACAAATAATAATAATAATAATAATAATAATAATAATAATTATTATTATTATTATAATTATTATGTCATTTTTCATCATATTTCAATTTCTGCTTTGGTCTCACTACCAACAAAGTCTGCGGGGAGACCTAAGGCAGGTAGTGGCGTGTTTTTATGACTCCATTTCATGTTTTCCTATCTTCCCTATCATCCCCAGCATTACATAGATAACGTTTTCCTTAGTGTGTGGGCTGTACTTAATAAGACAATTTTTTGTATATCTCTTAAGCTGGGGTTTCCAGGGATTCTTTCAATGTGTTGTTTTGTTCCATTTTTTATCATTCCAAGTGCACCTACTATCACTGGTACAACTCTTGTTTTCAATTTCCACATTTTTTCTATTTCAATTTCCAGGTCTTTATATTTTGACAGTTTTTCAAATTCCTTGGTTGCTATGTTACAATCCGCTGGACAAGCCATATCAATTAATAGACAAGTTTTCTCCTTTTGGTTTTTAACAATAATGTCTGGCCTGTTTGCTTCAATTTTTCTGTCTGTGTAGATGGTGTAATCCCATAGAATGGTTACATCTTCTATTTCTGTAACCGGTGCTGGATGATGTTCATACCAGTGTTTGTTTACAGATTTTCCATAATGTTTGCACATTGCCCAATGTAAATATTGCCCAACTCTATCGTGGCGATTTTTATATTCGTTTGGGGCAAGCACAGAACAGCCCGAGATTAGGTGGTCTATTGTTTTTTGGTGTTTATCACAAAACCTGCATTTTGGATCCATATTATTATGCATAATATTTGCCTGAAATTTTCTCGTGAAAAGACTTTGGTCTTGTGCTGCAAGTATAAATCCTTCAGTTTCAGACTTTAATCCAGATGCACGTAACCATCGATGAGTATTAACTTTGTCAACATTGGATTTATTGGAACGTACTGGATATTGGCCATGCAGAGGTTTGTCTTGCCAGCGCTGTTTCATCTTTTCAAGAGCTTTATCTTTGGCTTTCATTTTCATATTTTTTGCTGCAATAGTTGGTTCTTGGCTACTGTTTTGCTTTTCTACAGAATCTACTAACTGTAATTCTTGTTTGTATTTACTGCCTTCTTTTATTATTATTATTATTTATTATATTATTTTTATTATATATTATTATTATTATATATTAATATTATTATATATTTTATTATATATTATTATTATTATTATTATTATTATTATTATTATTATTATTATTATAATTATTATTATTATTATTTTTATTATTATTATATCATTTTTCATTATAAATCGATTTCTGCTATAGTCCCACTACCTACTAAGTCTGCAGGAAGACCTAAGGCAGGTCGTGGTGTGTTGTATTTACTGCCTTCTTTTATTATTATTATTATTTATTATATTATTTTTATTATATATTATTATTATTATATATTAATATTATTACATATTTTACTATATATTATTATTATTATTATTATTATTATTATTATTATAATTATTATTATTATTTTTATTATTATTATATCATTTTTTATTATAAATCGATTTCTGCTATAGTCCCACTACCTACTAAGTCTGCAGGAAGACCTAAGGCAGGTCGTGGTGTGTTGTTATGGCTGCATTTCATGTTTTTTCATATCTTCCTAACATCCCTAGCGTTACATAGACAAAGTTCTCCATAGTGTGCAGGCTGTACTTAACAAAACATTTTTATGTATATCTCTTAAGCTAGGGTTTCCAGAGATTCTTTCAATGTGTTTTAGTTCCATTTTTTATCATTCCAAGTGCACTCACTAATAATGGTACGATAGTTGTTTTCAATTTCCACATTGTTTCTATTTCAATTTCCATGCCTTAGATTTTGACAGTTTTTCGAATTCCTTGGTTTCTTTGTTACAATCCGCTGGACAAGCCAAATCAATTCATAAGAAATATTTTTCTTTTATGTTTTTAGCAATAATGTCCAGCTTATTTGTTTCAATTTTTCTGTCTGTATAGATGGTGTAATCCCAAAGTAGGTTGTCATCTTCTATTTGTGTAATCGGTGCTGGGTGATGTTTATATCAGTGTTTATTTACATATTTTCGATAGTGTTTTCACATTGTCCAGTGGAAATATTGCCGTACTCTATCGTGACGATTTTTCTATTCAATTGTAGCAAGTACAGAACATCCTGAGATTTGATGGTCTATTGTTTCTTGGTATTTATCACAGAACCTGCATTTTGGATCCACATTAATATGTATAATATTTGCCTGAAAGTTCCTAGCGAAAAGACTTTGGTTATGCGCAAGAATAATGCCTTCAGTCTCAGACATTAATCCAGATGCCCCTAACCATCGATGAGTATTAACTTTATGAACATAGGATTTATTTCCACGTTCTGCAAATTGGCCATGCAGAGGTTTGTCTTGCCAGCGTTTTTATTATTATGTTGTCATTTTTGATCATATTTCGATTTCTGCTATGGTCGCACTAACAACCAAGTCTGCGGGAAAACCTAAGGAGGGTCGTGGTGTGATGTTATGGCTTTATTTCATGTTTTTATATCTCCCCTATCGTCCCTAGCGTTACATAGACAACGTTCTCCTTAGTGTGTGGGCTGTACTTAACAAGACAATTCTTTGTATATCTCTTCAGCTAGGGTTTCCAGAGATTCTTTTAATGTATTGTTTTGTTCCATTTTTTATCATTCCAAGTGCACCTAGTATCACTGGCACGGTCTTTGTTTTCAATTTCTATATTTTTTCTATTTCAATTTCCAGGTCTTTATAAAAAAATGAATAAATAAAAATAAAATAATTATTATTATGATGTCATTTTTCACCATATATCGATTTCTGCTATGGTCGCACTACCCACCAATCTGGGGAAAATTTAAGGCAGGTCGTGGCCTGTTGTTATGGCTCCATTTCATGTTTTTTCTATCTTCCCTATCGTCCCTAGCGTTACATAAACAAAGTTTTCTTTAGTGTGTGGGCTGTACTTAATAAGACAATTTTTATATATCTCTTGAGCTGGGGTTTCCAGAGATTCTTTCAATGTGTTGTTTTGTTCCATTTTTTATCATTCCAAGTGCACTACTATCACTGGCACAACTCTTGTTTTCAGTTTCCACATTTCCACTCCATTTCCTTAGAATATAATTCTTATATTTACTTTATTGTAGTGACCTTTCTGTTTTTTAATTCGACAATTCTGGCCATCTTGAATATGAGTCCACTGATATGTGTTTGATTCATGTGAACCCTAATCCATGGCTTTGCTTCTTTAAGCCATGAGTGAATTTTGCTTGCTAAAAGTTTTATTTTTTTAGGTCCACAAATTTTGAGCATCTCTTAATATATTATTCTACGTCATTTATGTTCATCTTAGTGTTCTCGACAGGATCCAAAGGAGAATCAGTAACGTGATAGGTTGGCGGCTTGACTACAGCCACTTCCCCACCGAAGAGATGTGGCCTCCTTTTGTCTGTTCTATAAATACTTTTATGGCTTCTGCTCCAACGAACTTAAGTCACTGGTGACTCTGCAACCAGATTGGCAACTGGGTCCTACCCATTCACAGTTAGATTAACCAAATGCAGACGACAATTCTACTCCTGCAGCGTCTTCACTCGTACTTCCCGCCTGTGGCACTCGCTTCTATATTCTTGCTTTTCTGACGACTACAACCTCCAGGAATTTAAATGCAATGTCAAGACTCATCTAGTAACCACTTGACTCTAGTTTTTTCACCACCCCGTATATCCTTTTCTTTCTCTCCACCTTTGCATCCTTCTCTTGTTCCTTTCTATCTTGTTTGTCTTCCTCTTCACTCTCTTCTAATTAATCTTCTTTACACTTATGTAGTCCCATGCACTACCGCCTTGCTCGGGGTGATACGATTAAAAAAAATCTTATTAATTTTGCAACTTTAGTCTTCGCGCTGCTGTTATGCAAAAAATGTACTAAAGTTCTTCGTACTATATTATTCTTCTATTCATGTCAATCTTTTTCGGATCAAATATTTTAATAATTATATGATTCTTATATTTATTGCCATATTCACGACGTTTCGGTTGTTGTACGTTCCGTTCTTCTTCAGGTAATATACTTCGCAATTCTGAACCAAACCCTTTATTTAGGGCCAGCTGTGGGTAGAGTTAAATAGTGTAAATATTACAAAAACCTTACCCTTGCAAATTCAAACTTTAATTGGTCAGTTTTTATTCATTTTCTGCTTTCTTTTCCTTTACTCTTGTATAAAAGATAAATGCTGGGTCCTTTTCTTTTTATTTTATTTTTTCTAGTCTATGTTAGCATAATATAATTTTCACATTATATAAGGATGAAAGATGGAAAAGACATTCGATTCGCTCTCTGAAAGAAAGAAAGAGAATGAAAGTCAGAATAAAGAAAATGAAACGAAGAAAAAGAATATCAAATATATGACGGTTTAAAGTCTACCTCATTGTAGTAGGAAACATTTATATTTCGAACCGTTTTATTAATACCCATTTATTTCTGATTGCTATTGCTATATTTGTTGTGAGGCTTAAATATCTAACGTGGAAACGAACCGTTTGTAGTTGCAGAACTCGTAAGAAGCTTATTCAATCATCAACTTAAAAAGTAAGATTTCTCATAAATTCAAATAGAAAAGTCATGAAATTGTCACTGGTCGTATTATTATTACAAGTAACCACCATTCACCCATATGCACAAGACGTATACCCTCTGCCTGAAAATACATTTTCACTATTAATTCAAAATATAAGAGTTTATTTTCCATTTTATGCTAAAGTCTTAGTTAAAATTAATTTATTATTTGTGTATGTTATTAGCAAAGGATATGAGGTATATTTTACTACTGGGTCAATCGTTTAACGGAGATATGAATTTGTGACAAACGGACAGGCAGACAAACGAGGCTCTTAGTATAGTATAGATTATTATTATTATTATTATTATTATTATTATTATTATTATTATTATTCCCTCTCCAGTATCATCCAGTGCTAACAAGCATTATTAGAATGAAATTAAGTGTCAAGTATAACAGCACATATCCAAATGTTTGTAACATATTAGCTTTAACGTTGGTTAAAGGCATTCTGGTTTCCAAGTGGATCAAATCTCAGCTCGTATACAGCAGACATATATCTTGTACCTAGGCGGAAGAAAGAAACAAAAAACTGATTGTAGGAAATTCTTAAATAACTAATTAGGCCAAATTAAATGCTCTTTCTTAGAAACGGTAACTAAATTATGTCAAAATTTATTTGCAGTACAAAACCATCGGTTATTTCTGAGAATGAGCAAATTGGACAGACGTCTACATCAGAAATTAATTTTTTATGTTTTACTTTTATAGTGTAGAACATTAAAAAATGTTTTCTTTTCTTATATACTCTCACGCACAAGAACTCATTGCGTCTTCGTAGCTTTATTTCCTTGACTGGAGTGAAATGATTAAAAACATTTTTGCATCTTCAAATATAATCTCTACTATTTCCTGTCACACGTATCCTCGTAATCTGCACTTAATGTTCCTCCAACGTTCAACAAACATCATTTTGTAACAATCTAACCTGAGTGTCTCTTTGGCCTTTTATTATGATAAAATGTAGTTTTTTTTATAATCGTTTTGCCGCAAGCAAGACAGTACAGCCACTGATGCGAAGAGGGTTACTGTAAGAGAAAAGGAAATTAAATGGAACAGGGTACAAGTTAACTGAGATATCAAAAAAAGGATAAGAGTAAGTTAGGAATCAAGAAGATAGAAGGTTACAATTGACACTGCATTTAAACTTTTGGAGATTTTAGCTACCAGGAAAGCTAGTATATGGGACGGAACACCACAGGCGGGAATTGCGATAGAAAAACTGATAGAGCAAAAGTGAGGGTTACTGTTGACTATTTTGTCTGTAAAAGTGTGGGACCTAATTGCTAATCTGGTAGCACGCGTAAATTCATAAGGTCGGGGCACTAGGATTAGAAGTTCGTCGGGGCAGAAACTGTGATACTCTTTGTAGAAAAGACAAGGGGAAGACACATTAGGAAAGTTTAATAAATCTAAATTTGCAATCTTTTTACAATAAGCTTTGTAAGATGTTCAGCAAAAACATTTTCAAGATCAATAAAAGGCAATTGTTATGCCATAAAACCCCGACCTTCTTTTGAAAAAAAATGAAATGTTAAAATGCTTTCTGGACTTATTTTATAGACAATACGTCAGCTTTTAGCTATTATTTTTTGCTGTTGAGGTCTAATAATCCTTGAAATATTGATAGGGTTGCCTATTCTATATTTAAAAAAAAGCTTTTTAGAGATTAATACTGCTTTGAATTTCCATTTAGTTGAAACATCTTTAACTTCAAGAGAACGATATATATATATATATATATATATATATATATATATATATATGTTAACGTAATGGGAAGCAATGCGCATATTGATTTTCTACTGTTGTCATTCCTTTCAAAATGGAAATACATTTTAGCTGATTTATTGTTACACTTGCGGTTGTTTTGTTGAAACTAGAAATTTGTCTTTTAAAAATGTGTTCCTCTGCTTCTGTTTATTAGCAAGGCAATCGCCCTCAATGATTTGGAATTTCTATGAAGATTATTTAGAGTAGAAGTAAAATGGGGATAAGAATAAGAAAATAAACGCCAAAATTGCTGGGAAGTACAATGAGGAAAGAATATTTGAAGAATATAAAGATCACAGGAACTACAGAGATGTTAGAACTAGAGACATGGGTGAGAAAATTTTTTCATGTGTTTGGAAGCGTGAAAGAACAATGGGATGGAGACATGGTAACTAGCAAACTGCTGGATTAGTAAAATAGAAGAATTTTTGAATAGCCATGATCACTTACGTTATAAAACTATAAAGAAAAGATCAGGATTGTTTGTTAAAGTTCAGTCGTTATTATTCCAAACAAAAGAAGAAATTTACAGTATGCGATGTGCCGAATAGTAACAAAACACACCGCTAGAAGGAGCTATCGCTGGAGTTTCTATTGAAACCTGATTTTATTGGTTTGATTTGCTAGCCCAACTGGTTCTGAATTCACTATTGTGTTAAGAAGTAGCACAATTTACTTGCAAATAATTAAAAGAATACTAAACACTTATAAGGCAATAATTGATGGACAATTTTCTTAAAGATAAAGAAAAGACTTAAAGAAAAAGTAATATAGTTCTACAGAAGGATGTTGTGGATATCGTAGTGCGCACTGACGGAATTTGAGAGAAAATAAAATTAAGAGGAAACTTTTGAAGTTGAAGATTATGGAATAAGGAAAGGACGTTTGGAGAATCTGATACTCACAGCAGTAATTAAAGGAAAGAGAAACAGAAAAACGTACTTAATGAGATTTTATAAATGTATGACGAAACAGAGTTTATGAGAAATATCAAAGAGACAAATATATTAAGAAATGATGTTGAGGACAGCCATGATCGCAGAAGATTTGAGGGGATACGGCACATAAATTAAAAGAAAATTTTTCTTCACTTACACTGGTATCCAACTATGGCTAGAATACCTAGTTTGTTCTGCTATTAACTCCGAGCTAGTAAGTAAGATGAATTCGAAACTTTCTAAGGTTATTTGTACAAAAGTAAAAATCATGACCTCGGATTATTATTACTTCAAACTTATTCAATTAGTGATTACCACATGCATTAAATACTTTTATCTAACATCTGGTTTGACGCTCCTGTTACGTTTTTAGAGATCAAAGGAAGCATCTTCAAATTAATCTCTCTTTATTTCGCATCCATATTTCAATCATTTTCCACGGCCATAGATTTTGTGTGCCGTTTCTATAACTTTCATTAGTATAAAGGTCTCATCATTTTTATAATTAAATTTCTAGACGTAAGCTTAAGTTTTATGCTAACCGTTTATTCTCACACACTTCTCTCTTAAGGAATACTCTTTTTTGCTTCTTGCTTACTAATCATTTTTGGAATCAACTATATATTTTGAAATTGTCTTATGGAACCTTTGCATAATATTTACATTTTTCGTTCTGTCTCATTTCCTTAAAATTGAAATCAAAATTACGTCGAAAGGTTTCAAAACTTATGGCATTATTATTCCCCTGAGCCAAGTTGCCTTCTAAATGAATTATTCTATGACAATCTTTCAAACAGAAAAGCGGCAGATACTCTGAGATAAAATGTCAATATTTCTTTCAGTCCGCAGAGCAACTTCTAAATTTGATCTCATTCTAATTATTCTGCTATTTTCATTGATTAATCGATGACATAGGCCTTTCAAGGTTTAAGAATTTTTTTATATATTTTACAAATTTATCGCTTGAAAGATTTCATCTAATGTAATATATTCTCTTTCATTTTTAGTAAAGACACATTTCAGCATTATTTATGATTGTTTACACCAAAAAATTCAAACAATATATTCGGAAATTTTCTCCGTCTCGATTGTTTCTAACTTTTAGCACGAATATCAAACAATCAAAAATATAAATCTAGTTTCTATAAAAATTCGAACTGATCTCTGGAGCCTATCGAGGAGAATAAGTATGTGTACCATAGAAGGTACACTGATTGATGGGAATAGTAATATTAGCCGTTCATTTATAGGGAAATTAATCATCACCCGTTACACCCAATGGTGTGTGGGAGCAGCATTTATAATACTGTTTCCGGAAAAAAATGTCTTTTATGGGGCAGGGTTGTTAGCCCTGCGCCCAACCCCCAAATCTGGAGGAAGGTGATTTTCTAAGCGTAGCCGAAAGTAAAGGACACCCAGTTAGAATCAAACTCACTACTCAATTATAATGATTCAAGCGAGACAAGTCTGCTAACCATTACACTACCGCTAGGTGCCCTCTTATAAGGAAATAATTTGTATTTATTCGCGGAGCAGCAAATAGTAATATCGACTGTAATTTATGAAATCTTTCTATTAAAATAATTTTTAAGGAGATAATTTTGACATATCTACTTATTATAATCACTTTTTTCTTGTATTAATGGAGGGTATTTCTTTTTGAGCTTTTGGTCAAAGAAACATGAAACGTCAAAAGCTTCATAATTACATTATTATCTTTTAGATATAAATCTGCTATCAGTGTTTATTGTCATTGAAAGTCTTCAAACACTTTCTCTTATTTGTTATAGTTCCTTTGTGATTCTGTAGTACAATCTTCTTCTATGTGCGCTTTCCTTCAGGACATAGGCGATCATAGCTTTCCACGTCTCCCTATCCCTGGTGGCTCTTAGTATGTTTATTCCTGTTACACCACGCAACCCCCATTCTGTCATCCATCCGTTCAAGCCCTTGGAATATGTTATCCGCTGCCTTCCTCTGTCTCTTTTTCTCTCTATCTAGTTTGTCATTATCAGGTTCTCCAGGCCCTTCTTCAATATTGCATGCCCCAAGAACTTCAGGAACTTGTCTCTTCCTGATGCTCACTGTTAATTTTCTTTTCGTTGCCATACATAGATAAAAAAAAAACGAACGGCATTTCATTCGTTCAAAGTCATTAAGTCATTTTAATCATTGATCTGAAGAAGAGGTTGAATCCTACAGTTTAGATAATTCTGAACGAGTTCTGTCGTCCTGCATAACATATATAGGAATGTCTTGATCTGAAAAAGCCATTTAAGATCATGACTTGAGTGAATCTAAAAACAAAAGAAATTCTGCTATTTGCCTTCAGCGGTATTCTACACAATTTTGGTTTTATTGTCTGCTAATAGTTTCCTAGGTTGCGCTCAGTGGTGCAGTGAATATCGGTTCGGAACAAGAAATCGGGGAGCTGAGTTCGAATTCCAGCTGAACTCGTTGTATTCACTTACGCACAAATACCATGGGGAAAGATATTAATCCGTCCCTTCTTATAACTATTGGGTCGTATAGCCTTGGTTGGAAACTGGTTTGCCGCAGAATATAATGGCAACCTACTGCGGGAAAATCTTCTATCAAATTAGTCTTTCGAGACATGATCGCCCAAGCGTATATCTTGTACGACAATTAACTGACTAAATCGTTTCCCAATATTTAAAATTCGAAGATGAAAAAATTTATCTTAGGATAAATATAAAATAATTAGGAGACATAAAACGTCTTTTAGTTCAGTAGATATCGACTCGGAACAAGAGGTCGGTGAGCCAAGTTTGAATTCCATTTGACTCCACTGCATTTACTTACACGCAAATGCCCTTGGGAAAGGTATTAATCAAACTCTTCCCTCTAGTTATCGGTTACATAACAGGATAGCCTGGGTTCTATAGACATGGCTGGCAACCAGTCTACTGCAGAAATCAATGGCAACCTACTGCGGGGTAATGTCCTGCCCAGTCATCATGTCTTTTTCTAGACATGATCGCCTAAGCGTGTCTCACGTAAGGCATTTAATTGACTGATTATTAAGTTGGAATGTTCTATGTGAATGTGGGGGATCATGGCTTTGTACAGTTTTCTGCATTATTAATTTCTGCAATACTTACTGTTTACGATACTTCTTACTGTTTTTAAGACCAAATTGGAAAAGGACAAACGAAATGGGACTCACTAAAAGCAAACAATGTTGACATCAGCAAGCAACATTGCCCCAACAAAAAACAAACTAAAAACGAGTGGATGACTGAAGAGATTCTCGACATGATGCAAAGGAGGCAGAAAATGATATCACGACAGGGAATGAAGTACAGAAGACTACATAAGGAAATAAGGAGAAAATGCAGACAAGCTAAAGAGGAATGGCTCAATGAAAAATGTGCAGAAGTAGAATAAATGAGAAGGAATAATAAAACAGACAGGCAATAAAAATATAAAAGAAATTACAGGACAAATATATTAGTAATATACATTCAAGCCTGTTTTGCTATATCACAGGTCATCAGTGTGACTAGACACATACACTTGCTGGCTGGGATCGAAACTCGACCAACTTGGTGTCAGTAGAAGTCGCTACCAGCCAATATATATATATATATATATATATATATATATATATATATATACATATATATATATATATATATATATATATATTGTAACAAAGTTGTGTACTCGTAGTGTTTTTAACCTGCTGTTCATGCATTTACTTTTATAAAGAGTTCTATACAAACATAGAGCGTTTTTGTGTAGTGATACTATGAATTTATAAACCATTTTAACAACTATTACGATATATATATATATATATATATATATGTATATATTCACATACACACCCACACACACATATATATTCACATACACACACACACATATATATATATTCACATACACACACACACACACATATATGTATGTGTGTGTGTGAGAGAGAGAGAGAGAGAGAGAGAGGGTGCTCTCGATTTACAACAGAGATCCTTTTCTCCGAAGTGTCATTTCTTCAGTAAGATGGAATATACCGTTTCTCTCTTATTTTAACGTAATAGATAATTAATAATCCAAAGCAGAAAAATATATTTTTTACGAATTATTATATAATTCAGCTTTTTCTTTCCTTAGTTACTTTCTTCGTCCGTCCGTTACGCTACTTACTCTCTATACGAGTTTTCCTTCCACTCTATATTTATAAACGCTACTCTCCTCAGCCTTTCTCTCGCCTTTGCAAACGGAAGGGTAGCAAAGAGTGAGAGAGTAGGAGGATAAAGTCTATAGCGTTATTCGAATTCCAGCTGAATCCATTGTATTCACTTACGCGCAAATACCCTTGGGAAAGGTATTAATCCGTCTCTTCCTTCCAGTTATGGGTTAAATAGCAGGACAGACTGGGTTCTATAGCCTTGGTTGGCAACCAATCTACCGCAGAAAGCAATGGCAACCTACTGCGGGATAATCTTCTGCCCAGTCAGTCATCTCTCTTTCGAGACATGATCGCCCAAGCGTGTATCACGTATGGCACCTAAACTGACTGACTGTACAATATTCTAAAAATAGATTTGTTGTCGTATCCCGTGACCAAAGAACGAAATTTCTCACCTCTTTTACACTTGTGGCCATAACTCAGTTGGTCTTTTCTGGAGCATTTAAAAAATCTTCCACTATATTTTTTCAAAGTTTTTAATCTTTTTTCGGTGACAAACACATTAATTTGAAAATTCTCGCAGATGTCAAATAATTTTCGGATTTTAATGAAACTATCAATACTCATTCACAAATAAATGAAATTATTTTTGAAATTATTTTTTAAAAATCATGATAAAAATAATTTTTATCTCTGTTACCCCTCTCCACGTAAATCCATGAAATTTTAATAAATCTTTTATTGCTGGCTAACTTTTGTTTTATTTGTTCAAAGCAGGACTGATTGGGGAATATATATCAGTTATTTTTTATATATTTAAGATTGCAGTCATTATCCGAAACTTTTCTCCGAAGAGTAAAAAAAATAAAAATAAAATGCAATAAAACTCTGATATAATTTAATTTGATAAGCTTTTCATTGCTGCAATAAATAATAACTGTTAAGGACATTATACTCTGAAGAAAAAAAATTCTATTAATAATAAAACGATTTATATTAAACTGTTCAATTTTAGATAGGCAATATAATCATCAATTCTTTACTAAAAAGTCTACTCGCAATCAATTTTTGAAGATTTCAAAAAGTATTTTTAAAATTTTATATATTATTAAACTATTTAATATTAATAATAATAACAAATCAAAACAATTCTTTTAAAATTTTTATTATTTTATTGATTTATTTTATTTATTAAGACGTTGTTATCAAAATTATGAATAAAAATACACATACAGAACTTAAATATAATGATTATAATGAAACTGTTTTAAGCTGCTTCAATATTTATTGAAAGTGATGTCAATTGTTCTCGTCATCATGAGAGGAAATAGAAAATTGGACATAGTTAAACATATATGGAAAAAAAGAAATATTCCTGTTCTTTTTGGGATGAAGATGAGATAATAGTCAGAAAACATTACCTAAAAATGTGAAAACCTAATGAATAAGTGCGTCTGCTAATTCAGAAAAATATCCAAAGCCGTGAAAGGATTTGTGAATACACTATGAAAACCAGTAATAGAGACATTTAAGGAAAAACAATAATAACACCAAAATATAATATGATCTCCGGGAAAAATGGTTACTGAAGCATTATGTTTATTAGTCCTCTGATTATTCCCTGTATACTGATGTCCCTAAGAACCAATGGCCTAGTGGACAAAAGAGTTAGTGGAAGTAATCAAGTGATTGAGGTAAAAGGTTGTGAGTTTAATACCTGACCACAGACGAGGTGGACAAAATTTAAGAATGTTGAGTTTCTAAATAGACTTAACTAAAACTGAGATATCCTAAAAAAAGATCTCAGGTGGAACTAAAATAATCTACCTCAATGGACTAATTGAAGGGTTCTGTTTTAAATTCTAATGTATATCATCTGAAAAAATCCCGGGCGTACAACATCTGAAGCTCCGTTAAAAATAACGACATAAGTGAGGACAAAAAAATATGAAAATACGAATGATTATAAATAGAGATTTACCTATGAATGTATTCTTTCTATTAAATGCTATTATTTCTTATGCATAAATCACGTCACAATATAAAATAAAAAAGTTAATATATATATATATATATATATATATATATATATATATATTATAAATTACATTTTATTACATGTACATAATCTATTTATATATATCCACTACAAATGGTACATTTGTTTCGACATTGAAACTTCAATGTCTCATCAGGCGGTCTGGATAGGAATGGAAAGTGTCTTTTCTTATATTTGGTTAGCTGTGTGTGGGAATGTTTTCTGTTTTGGACGTTGTAAAAATTATTTCTTCGTTCTGTATTCACTCGGATATATATATATATATATATATATATATATATATATATATATACATATATGCCATTTGTGAGTAGCTTGTAAACAATAGAAAGTGTGCGGCAAATGTTAGTGAAGATTGATTCACTGTTACTGCCAATGTTACCATTTATTTCATCTTAAAGTGATAGAGGCTTTATATATCGTCTCCAGCAAACCTTCACTGAGCAAACAGCGTGAATTCTTGCGGCTCGATATCATTAGCATCTAGCTCTTTGCATTCAAAATTTTTAGCTCATTTTCCATGACACACTTTATTTTAATTGTAATTTAAATCTCCCGTAGATGCCTGACAAGCGAGGGCGAAGCGGATTCCTTCACTTTTTTATTACTATTTCATGATGTGTAATAATAAGCTACACACTTTCTTTCCTTTAATTATTTCTTTTACTGATAAGAACATTTTCAATAATATATATATATATATATATGCGTGTGTGTATGTATATATATGTGTGTGTGTATATATATATATGCATATATGTAGATGTATATATATGTATATGTATATATATGTATATATATGCATATTTATATATGTATGTATATATGTATATGTATATATATTGTATATATATGTATATATTGTATATATATTTACATGTATATATATATATGTGTGTATATATATTTGTGTATCTATGTATATATATGTATATATATGTGTGTGTATATATATGTTTATATGTATATGCATATATATATGTATATATGCATATGTATATATGTATATATGTATGTATATATGTATATGTATATATATATATATATTGTATAAAGAACTCTCAGACCCCGCCAATTACCGTCCTATTAGTCTCCTTCCGAACTTTAGCAAAGTTTTCGAAGCCATTATCAACGCCGAGGTGATTCAGCATCTCACGGCACACAGGCTTCTCTCTGTCAAATAGTACGGGTTTCGCTTCACCAGGTCTACTGCTGATATGCTATCGACCATTACCGAGTACATATACCGGGCAATTGACAAGAATGGCGAAGCCCGAACCGTTGCCTTGGATATCTCCAAAGCGCTAGACAGGGTCTGGCACGCTGGCCTCTTGTGCAAACTGCGGAGGTACGGGATAACTGGACATGTTTGACCTCATCCAGTCATTCCTCTCTAACCGCACATTGAAGGTGGTATTAAATGGGCATGCCTCCCAAAACTACCATACGAACGCGGGCGTCCCTCAAGGTTCTCTCCTAGGTCCCACGCTCTTTCTGATCTCCCCGACGCCATTAGATCCCAAGTTGCCGATAACACAACAATCTATTCTCGCATGGATCAAAAACCAGGTGTGGGTGACAAATCGAACCTCGCTGACGTGCTTGAATGGACCTCCAATCCGTAGTGGCCTGGGGTAGGAACTGGCTAGTAAATTTCAGTGCTTCTAAAACGAAGCTGTTACAACTAACCACCATAGACAATCTACCTCCCATTAGCATGGGACAGGCTAGCCTCCCAGAGAGTAAATTACTACGCCTCCCAGGACTTACACTTTCGGCGGACCTCAAATGGAATGTCTATATCGAATCCATTGCCAAATCTGCCGCTATGAAGGTCTGCTCTCTGTGCAGTGCCCGGAAGTTTTTCACACCTGAATCTATTCTGCACGTCTACCATCCGCCCGTGTAATGAATATTGCTGCAATATAGGGTCGGGTGCACCTGCTGCTCTCCTTGGGCTTCTTGACAAAATACAAAGGAGGATCTGTAACGTGGTTGATACTCACTTGGCAGACCGGCTGCAACCACTCTCACACGTGATCTGGCTTCCCTGTGCCTCTTCTACAAGTACTTTCATGGCTTTTGCTCCGATGAACTTAGAGCACTCCGATGAATTTAGAGCAGGAATTTACACGAGATACTAGATTAGCAACTAGGTCCCACCCCTTAACATTTAAACAGATAAGATGTAACCGTAAATTCTACTCCAACAGCTTCTTTTCTCGCGCTTCCCGCCAGTGGAACTCCCTTCCACAAGTCTACTTTCCCGACAGCTACAATCTCCAGTTGTTTAAATGTAGGGTCAATAGACACCTCCTATCACTCTAACTCCCAATTATTCTCAGAACACTCTCATCTACCGAACCCTCATTTTCGGAATCCTTACCTGCCTATCACCCACCCTCTGACATTTCCTGTATTTAATCATCATTTCTCCACTCTATGTAGCCCCCCTGCGCAGTAGTGGCAGTGACATGACTTGCTCGGGGTGAAACGCTTATAAAAAAAGAAATATATATACATATATATATATATATATATATATATATATATGTATATATTGTATATATATGTATATGTATATATGTATATATATCTGTATGTATATTTGTGTATCTCTGTATATATGTGTATCTATATGTATATATACATGTATATACATGTGTGTGTATATATATATATATATATATATATATATATATATGTGTGTGTGTGTGTGTGTGTGTTCCGACTGACACCAAATCGGTCGAGTTTCGATCCCGGCCAGAGGCGAGTGGATGCGTCTAGACACACTGATGAGCTGTGATACAGCGAAACAGACTTCTATGTGGATGATAAACGTATATATATATATATATATATATATATATATATATATTCTTTCGTTTGAAGACAAATGAATGGAAAATATGAAACGAAAAGCTAGGCTAGCAGAATGAATAATTAGGAAACAAGCTCATATCCTTCTTTTGACGAAACGACTTAGACATTCCTTGGATGTAGCAAGTCGATAAAATCATCAAGCAAATGTATCCATTTAACTTTATCAATGAAATACGCTTCGCCAGAAAGAGATTTGAATGGCTCAACTAAAAGCTTGTTATCTATTCACGAACGGGTTACATTATCGTTGTTGCTGTTATTGTTGTTATCATTTTACGATTCATGTGAAGCTATTGCGAATTTCTATACTCTAACATCTGTCAGGCTCACGGGGATTATAGATATTTGAATCACACACACACACACACATTTGCTCATATGCAAATTTAAGTGTGTCTAT
Source organism: Ascarosepion bandense (assembly GCA_037127315.1). Classification (NCBI taxonomy): domain Eukaryota; kingdom Metazoa; phylum Mollusca; class Cephalopoda; order Sepiida; family Sepiidae; genus Ascarosepion; species Ascarosepion bandense. Next base: position 3,511,564 of record JBBBDQ010001869.1, read on the forward strand.
GTGTTTATAGCTGTATTTACTATTGTTCTTAGGGTTACAGCGACTCTTCTTTCACAATTTAAAGAAATCATAGAAATTTTCGTTGAAATTGACAGAGGCTGTTTATTGCTTCTGCAATCAATCAAGTGTAGAACGTTGCTTTCAAGCTTTAGGAAAATTTCAATAGATCGGCAAATGGCTTCCACAATGAACATGCTGAGACAAGCATCTGATATTATTTAAACACAATTTTTCTCTTATTGTTTGTCACATAAAAATGATATTTTTTGGAGAAAATATCAGGACAAAACATTACTCATTACGATAATATATGAAGAAACTGTTTACTTCCTTTCTAAAAGAAAAGCAATTTTCATCCTCTTCCGACTACATACGTTGCGAATGATTTAATTTCGATTCAGGTATTAAAGCATTGCAAAAGTTCGTACTCAATCCGAAAAATCAAAACAAAATTTTACATTCTCCCAAAAAAATATTTATTATTCAAGTATTCAGTTTCTATTAATTTAACATCTATCTCTCATCATTCAAAAAGGTATTTCCATAAGGAATTCGTGTGTTTGGATATGAAAAATCTGAGAGGTAGTTTTCGCCCGATGGTAAAGCGTCAAGTTCTGTATTTCATAAATAGTTCAAACAATTTTTTCTTGTTAAAAATTCGAATTTATTTTCACGATGATAACTCGAGATTTTTCATCTATGTCGGAAGATCACTCGGTGTGTGGTTGAAGATTTAGGCTAAAATAACCCGGATGAAATATATGAAACCATTTGTTAACCGCCTAAAAATGTGGAGCACGAGCAAATTTCATGTAAAATATTAAGAGGAAATTTTACATTTTCATCCTCTATTTTTTTAGTCATGTGCAAAATTTTTAGTCTTTTCTCAATTAAACCTTGTTTTCTTGATTAATTTGTTCTCTATAACTAATCGTCCCTTTGCAGGTTATTTAAAGCCAGGTAAGATTTTAGATTGTAAGAATTTTATTTTTGGAAATAATAACGATTTAATGATACAAGTCTTAGTAATTAAACATTTGCTTGGGGGAGAGGTGGTGGATTCCTAACTTCCCCAAGAGTATTCGTAAGTGAATAAAAACCAATACGACTAGAACTGAAACTCGGGTCTCCGATTAGCAATTCCTAGCCCTTATCCCTTAGAGCACCCGTACGTCTAACGTTACAGTACCTGTGATTCCGAAGCGTTCAGTCATGTAGGTACTGACCAGGTTCAAAAATGCTTAAACTCTGTGATAGTATGAAAACCAGTGATTCAACAATGACATTTTCTCATTTCAACTTTACGTTTCTACAAGATTTCTTTGGCGACATGCGCTTTTGAATTGCTGAAGGAGGAAAATTACACCTTTTGAATTAATGTCTGTTTTTTCTTGAATAACCGAATGGTTATTTTTAAGTTCTTTGCATTTCTTCTTTTTAGTTATTGTTTCGCCGGCTTTTAAAATACTTACAATATTTTCTGTTTAAATATTTGATTTATTTTCCATGATGGTAATTCGAGAGTTTTCATCGATGTCGAAAGATCGTCCTGAGTGTGGTTGATTATTTAGTTTAAAATTATCCTAACGAAATGCACAAAACCATTTGTTAAACGTCTGAAGAGATGGAGCACGCTCCAAATTCATGGAAAATATTACCAGGAAATGGTAAATTTTCATCCTCCATCTTTAAGACATTCCTTTGTGATAAAAATACCAACATTCAACAAATCTGGCAACTCAATATTACACACTTTCAATTTAGATCACATAAAAAATCCACACAAAACACTAGTTAAAACACTATGTTAAAGATAAAAAATGGACAAAAATATGCAATGATTTGTTATATTAACGAACAATATTTGCAGATAGACTTCAACAAATACAGTTAAACAAACACAAGTCTTATCTTATACATTTAATATTCATCCGTTGCTTTAGCACACGTGACACGTATCTGACCTTTGAATATATACCTCCCGTGCACTGAATATTGCTACTCCTGCTATCTACCTAGGGTTCCTTGACCAAATCCAACGGAGAGTCTGTAATGTGATCGATCCAGACTTGGTTTCATGGATAGAGTCGTTTTCTCACCGACGCAATGTGGTTTTCCTGAATCTCTTCAAAAAATACTTTTACGGCTTCTGCTCTGATGAACTTATCTCACTGGTACCTGCTATGTATGAATTTTCTCGAGCCACAAGATTAGCAACTAAGTCCTACCTCTTTTACTGTGAAACCGATAAATTGTAAACGTAAATTCTATTCCTTCAGCTTCTTTTCTCGCACTTCCCGCCTGTAGAAATTCCCTTCCGCTACAACCTTACAGAATTCAAATGTGAAGTCATTAGTCACCCCCTGTCTCACTAAATTACATACTCTCCCCCTCTCTCTCTCTCTCTCACTCTCTCTCTCTCATGCTTTTTTTTCCGTCCAGCCCACTCATCAATATTCTCTTCCTTCTCATACTCTCTTCTTAACATTCCTCCTATATAACCCCTTGCACAACAGTGGCAGTAAAATTCCTTGCTTGGGGCCACACGATTATATAAAAGAAATGAATAATACTGCCTCTCAGTATCTTTCATCCTTATTAAGTTTCTGAAACAGATTGTCATAACTGAAACATGTTAGATTAAAGACACTTGTTCCCACTTTTTCGTTATTTATTCTATTCAGATAGACTTAAATAAAAAATAGCAAAAGCAAGAACAATAGTACCTATAATTAGGACCAGCAATAGAATTTCTAGTATGGGAAAGCGGAAGAAGAGAATTTGACACACTCAAGTCTTAATGAAGATGACAATAAATAATCTACATAAACATCTTGAATAAAGGGATAAGATAAAGTGTACTGGAACTAATAGAATTATAAAAAAAATATGTGTGTAGATGATTTACAGAACAAAGAGTGGATGTGAAAATTCAAAGACAAAATTTCAAAAATCCTTAGTAAGTAATGAAAATGACACTCATAGTTCATATATTGAGGTATTAGGTATTGTCTAGTCTTGTTCAACTGCTGCTCACACTTAATAATCATGGGGGTTGTTGTCTGTGTTAGGTGGCTACAGGGAATCGGTCATGTGGTCACAGAAATTGGTACCTCTTCATGGTTCAGAATCCTTTAGGTTATTTCAGCATCCACATTCTTTACACAGGGCAGTAGTAGAAGCTAACTAGAAAGAGATTCTGATCCTTACCACTTACTTGATACTTGCCATTGATATCCACTGTCAGCAAACCAGTGGGTCATGAGAAACCGACCAAAAACTCCTAATGTCTTATGTATGCTTTCGACAATCGGTTTTCTTTAATGTTGTTTTATTTTTTTAACTAATTCATGATCATAACCATTCTCATTTCTTTATTTTATCTTGATAGTTCTGAGATATTTCTCCTTCAACTTCAATGTTATGTTTCGTGAAATTTATGTCTTAAGCCTTTTAGTCACATACACAAACACATATAATTAGGTATAGAAGTATATATATATATATATATATATATATATATATATATATATATATATAATAATTTGTATTTTTGAACATTATTTTTAATAGGTACTCGTATTTTAATAGAAAATCTGGTAATATATATATAATCTTTTTGAATGTCAGTAGCGATGATTTTCACTTTAATTTAATGTTAATTGTCGATTGCATTATATTTCATGTATCTTTTTTTAGCCTTGGGAGAAAATATGACACGTACGCCTTCTAAAAATGTATATGTACATGCAAATTTACTCCAAAACGTGATTCAGTTCCCTATTTCACCTCCATAGTACTATGATAGTTCAGGTCTAAGTTAGAGACATCTACCTCTCCTGTGAAAACACGATTGATAGACTCCGTCATCAAAGCGACCAAATATTTACTTGTCTTAACTGTTTCATTTGACAATTTTTTGTTAGGTTTTGGATTATTTTCTTTAAATTTCTGTTTAGATTTCTGTCTTAAACTTTTCTTTGAGTACGTACGCACACACACACTAATTACATGCGTCTTTACTGCGTATCTGTACATTAATATTAATTGTCGATTAAATAATATTAAGTAAAAGTTTTGCTGGCATTGAATATTGACTCGTGAGCAAATGTGTACGTCATTTAAAGAGGGGATTATGAGACTTATCCTAATTTAATCTTTATAGCTTTCACGCCCTTCCTTAATCTTTCCTTTGCACATTTGGCAAGCCTGTTCTAATGAATTTACATAACAACTGTCAATTCCCAATTCATGTCTGTGACAGGAGTAATTATATTCTATGTCAGAACTATTTTTCTCTATCTCTAAAATAGAAGAAATAAGTTTTCTTCGGGTTCCTCATCTTCATATACTAACTCAAATGGAGCGGCACATGCAACTCCGAGCGATCTTGACGCCTTTTTCACAATTAATCTTTTAGTCCTATTGTATATGTGCGAGCTTTTCTTGCTACTCAAGGTCTCTAGCCTGTACAATGTTTCTGATCCAAGGATGAATTCTGTTGATCATATATCTAAGCAGACAAAACGAATACATTAGGAGTATCGCGCCTGAATATTTCCTGTTTTTGTCCCTTTTTTAAATGTGCTGGAGGTAAACTTTTTCTGTTCCATTATAAGCCTGATCTGTACCTTCGAGTGTCTTTGAATGAATCTATTCTATGAGCAAGTGGTTAATATCGGGTTTACTATACTGCTATTTTGGGATTGGTTTCAGAAACCTTTAGTAGTTTCCGTTTGGGCCTCACGTTGCCTTGATTTGAATTACTGTTACGTCAGTATCTTCAGTCAATTAGACCCAGTTTATTTTTCCCTGCATAGGCGTCTCTTTCCCTACATACCAGTCATTTATCAAACCAACCTAAGCAAACATTAAAGAAATCCGCTGCTATGAAAGTCGGTTCTCTGTGTAGGGCCCGGAAGTTTTTTTCCGTCTAAATCTATCCTGCACATTTATAAATCTACCATCCGCCCGTGCATTGAATACTGCTGCCATATCTGGTCGGCTGCCCCTGCTGTTCTCCTCGGGCTTCTCGATAAGGTTCAGAGGAGGGTCTGTAATGTGATAGATACCGACTTGGCAGACCGCTTGCAGTCTCTCTCCCACCGGCGCGACGTGGCTTCCCTGTGTCTCTTCTATAAATACTTTCACAGCTTCTGCCCCGATGAACTTAGATCACTAGTGCCCCCTAAATACGAATTTGAACGAGATACTAGATTAGCAACTAGATCCCACCCTTTTACAGTGAAACCGATAAAATGCAGCAGTAACTTCTACTCCAACAGTTTCTTTCCTCGCACTTCCCGACTGTGGAATTCTCTTCCAAATGATTGCTTCCCCGACGGCTACAATCTCCAGGAGTTTAAATGTAAGGTCAATAGATACGTCTTAACGCACTAACCTGCTCCCATTCTATCAAGCACTCTTCCCATCTGCCCAACCCTCATCCTCGCTATCCTTACTCATCTGTCACCTTCCTCCTGACATTCCCTATGTCTAACCACTCCTTCTCTTTACCTTCCCCTATGTAGCCCCATGCGCAATAGTGGCAGTGGAATGCCTTGCTTGGGGTGAGATGATTAAAAAAAAAAAATTGACATTGAACAAAACTAGCAAATCCAACCTAAAACAGTAGACCTCAGATATAACATCTTCTACCCAATGTTCCAAATTTTCAAAAGTGAAACTGTTTTTTTTCAATCTGAATATAACTGGTGTTCTGTTCCTGTCTTAAACCGATACTAGTGCATTAATCTTTTTACAAGAGTTTTCAATCCCGCAGTACACACATATTATAACAAAATGAGACCACCTAAATCTCCACCACTGTATCGTCCTCAGGATGAAGTGTTGATAATCTTCTGTCAAATATCAGAAAGGATTGACAATATCCACAACGAATTTCCCTCAGAAAATTTTCACTTATTCGATGACGTCAATATTCACCCGACAAAATGTTTACTCTACTCATACAATAACAATTAGGAAAGTATGATATTAAAAAAAAAAGGATTTCTCCGTTGCATACAAAACAACCGAGATCATCGAGAAACCCACACGAGTTCCGGATGCGACGGTATAGCAGGCAATCCTATTCGGCAGTTTTCTAACATGCTGCCCTAAAATGGCTCAGCTAATGTTTTATATAAAATATAAATTTGTAGGGACCTCGATGACCTTGTGCCAAACACGTCCGAAGTCCCAACTATTTAAATATCAGATGGTTGAAGATTGGATGTTGAAATGTGAAAAGATAAAATATTAGTGTGTACATTAAATTATAGATTTGAATTTAACAGAAAGACAAAATTCTAAGAAAAATATAAGTGAAATTTCGTTAACTGAACACTATAATATATTTATGAGAAGAAAATGCAAGCGGTTTTGTAGTTAAAATTGTTCAAAGAGAAATGTAGGTATTTAAAATGTTCACAGAAGTATAGCGTTCATGGTTTAATAGTAGCAAATAGGTAAGTGTCCGTGGCAGGTAATGATAGTAGCAGAATGTTCCTTATGTTCCTTTCCCTATTTTGGTAGGTCGGCAACAGGGTGAGAGAGAAGATAAACCAAACAAAAAATTATACATAACGCGTCCAGTTGTCTTTGTTGTTGTTGTTTTGTTGATCTCTTTGGCGGAGGAGAATTAAAAAGAAGAAAAAAGTTAGATGAATAAGTCGGTGAGACGTGACTGAGTCAGCTTGAAGTTTATTCCTTGTATAGTGAGATGCTATCATATACCGCTCCCATTCTGACTGCCTTTGACCGGACACGTAATGTCCTTAAATAGTGAATCCTGTCATGTAACGGGCTTTAGCAAGCATTTTCACTTTTAGGTGTAAAAAAAAATCATATATGATTTTTCTATTTCTAATCCAATCAGGATCCGGAATTTTCCTTTTCAGATTGACTTGTAAATTTTGCCATGGTCTGGGTTATTCCAAACTGCCTTTAGTCGGTTGAATCCACTTTTGCGTGTGTGCAATTTTCCTTTCTCTGTTATAGTTGAGTTTTTCTAAAGTGTTTTTAGTCTTTTGGATCCGATTTTCTGTGTGTGCATTTTTACTTTGTGTGTTTCAGTTAGATGATAGATGATATCGGATTTGTATCTTTTAAAATAAAAAAATTATAAAATCGTTCTTAACAGAAGATAGATTTTAACAACTAGTCTTCCGAGACCATAACGTTCAACGCAGCCTTTGCACCAGGAGACATTTCTCGGATCAACACTCTTTCTGATTGACTTAAAAATATGCTCTGATTATTTGTAAACGTCTATGCCGATGATACGATGATATATGGGGGTACCTCTAAAAGTCTTGACAATCAGAGATTGGCTGCTAGCCTTTCTTCTAATCTATCTCTATTTACAGTGAAAAGAAAATTGGCTGGTTACATTCCATGTCTTTAAATCCAATCAAGTTACACTCAATCACTGATGAACATAAGGAAGAAGAGTGTCAGGTGTTACGGGAGAGTGTAATGTGGTGTTATAACGTTGTATGGAAAAAATGGATGCATTACCCCTGCAACGTAGGAAGGTTTGTCACCTTGTTGGAAACCTGAAATCGTAATACAATATGGTATAATTTTTTTTAAAAAATCACCGCCAGTCATGTTGAACTTATATTACATCGACAAAGCCTCGTACCTTGAGAGGATATTCTATCTCAGACACACACACCTGACCTCAAGTGGAATTTTATATACGATCAATCTCTCTGGTTTTACAATAGCCAGATCAGACCGAAAATTGAGAACTGTTATCCTATCTATCTATGCAAACCACAGTTTTCAGATTTGATAAAGATCAAAAGCACCGTTGTTGGTACAGAATAATTATTTTCAGCACAAACACTATCGCTCACTCTCTCCCTCCCTCTCCTTCTCTCTCTCTCTCTCTCTCGCATGGGGAATGTTGGGAGAGACTCGTTACTCTATCGCTACTGTCATGGAAAGTGTTAGTGCAATCAGCATCTCCTTGTTTCACTAGGTTTGACTTTCACGACTTGGACCAGCCCTGTCACTTAAATACTAGCAAATCACAAACATTTCCTACGTTTTTCTCTGGTAAGAATTAACTTTCATTCAAAGAGCTTAGTCCCACAAACAAGTTCACGATGAAATAGTATCTCAAAAGAATGTTTTTCCCGGTCACTACAATCTTGAACTGATCAAGTTTCCAGTCAACACTTATGTTCCTCTCCTATCCATATAAACTACTACTTCACGTAACCCCCTAATTGCTGTGTACCCACACCATGTACAAGGTGATCATTAGGGTAATGAAAAGCACTAGAAGTGTGTTAGTCCCTGTAGCCATATTCCCTTTGGGAAGTGCACCATGTTGCTGTTTTTCTCATAGAAGGAAACCAACTGATCCTATTATTCTGCGTAGAAGACAAAATAAAATTAAATCACACGCATACTTGAAATAAAAAATATAAAATGGCGTCAATTTACACATCGTTATATATATATATATATATATATATATATATATATGATTAAAATACTTTAATCCAAACGGAAAAGTAGGAAGGTAAATGCCTAAAACCTGATCCTAATTAATATTATATTTTAATATTAAAAAAGGATACAGGAGTAGAGCTCAATGTAATTAAAATTACAGAGCTAATATAAAATAAAAGAAATTTTCAATATTCAAAATTGTTGAATGAACATTTCAACATGAAATCCCTAAGAGAGATTTCACATCTCCTCAGCAACGGTACATATTTCAAAATGGAAATGAAAATAAGAATAAAAAGAGAGAATAAAAAATAGAAAATAAAAGTAAAAAAAGAGAAATAAAAAAATAAATAAAAACGGTTATGATTTGAGAAGTTGACGTCACAAAAATTTTCGAAAGTAAATCATGTCTATATTTTAACTTTTAGATAAAGTTGTAAGTAAATAAATAGAAAGTTTGGCTTCTAGCTTTACAAAGGAAGGGGGTAGTAAGTGGTGTTAAATTGAGAATTGGGTTAAACAAAACAGAAAGTTTTATATATATATATATATATATATATATATATATATATATATATATATATATATATTATAGTTTTGTGGAGATCGGAAAGATAGTCACGATTGCGCTAATATAGTTTGGACATTTCTGGAATCGTCAGATGTAAGAGAAATATTCAAAACCATGGTGGCGCGATCGCCTTATTTACCCGACTAAAATATATAAAATCACTAATTGTTAAAGCTTCATTTCCCATCACATTTGTACTGAGAACATTCTAATACTACTGTTTCTGCTCTAATTTAAATCTATTTTAAATCTGACCTATAACCGTTTAGTATATATATATATATATATATATCTTTTTTTTAATCATATCATTCCGAGCAAGGCGGTAACGCCACTGATGTGCAGGGTCTACGTAAAAGTGAAAAGATTGGAAAAGAGAAAGCCGGAAACCACATCCTAAACAGGAAACAAGGGATGAGCCTCTTCACCTGTTCAGTAGACGCGGGTGGAGAGTAAACCGGGTGATAGTTTAGTCTACCTACTCCAATTGAGAAAAACAAAGAAAAGAGTGAAAAGATTGGAATTATGTTGAAATGGTAAAGTCAGTATATGTTGAACTTGTAAAATCAAGTGTTTATTTAAAAAGCTTCTGTATGAGGTTACCTTGACAGGTAAGGTAAAAAATGCGAATTATGTAGCGTTCTATTTATCTAGCGTTGTATTTATAAAACCTAATTCATCTGGAAGCGGCCGAAATGTGGTTCTACAGAAGGATGCTACGTATATCGTGGACTGAGCATACAAGCAACGACGAAGTGTTAGAAAGAATGGCAACAAAAAGGAAATTGATGCTGAGCATCAGGAAGAGACAACTGAAGTTCCTGGGACACGCAATGAGGAAGGAGAGCCTGGAGGACCTGATACTGACTGGACAGATAGAAGGAAGGAGAGACAGAGGAAGGCAGCGGATAACATATCTGCAGTGTCTGATCAGGTGGATGACGGAACGGGGGTTGCCAGGAGCAACAGGAGCAAACATACTAAGAGCCACAAGGGATAGAGAGACGTGGAGATCCATGATCGCCTACGTCCTGAAGGGACAGGGCACATAGAAGAAGAAGAAGAATTCATGGTTACTCAATGTTGTCGATAAACGGGAATAATGTATGTATAATTGGACGAAGAGCGTCAGGTGTTACGGGAGCTTGTATTGTGATGTGATAAAGTTGTGTCGAAGAAAGAATGGATTCATAATCTCTTCAACATAGGAGTATTTGAAACCTTGCAGAAAATCTGAAATTATTATGCTATATGAGGTAGAAACTAAAAAAAAATCCGATTGTTGTTGGAATACAACTAAGAGTTTCGGATAAATGAACGATCGCAAAAAGCAATATTTTTCGTTAATTTTTGCGGCATCTTGAGTTTTAACAGAATTATTTTCGCATATCAAGGCATCAGACCTTGATCTATCGGTAACTCGCTTTTGGTTGCGTTTGTGTGAAGCGTATTAGATAAATGCATAAAAGTGCACAAAACTCTCACGAAATTATGTTTGTCGTTGATCTTTTGACAACCCCTCTAGATCAATTCAAAATATTTTTGTGTGCATCAAAGGTTCATGTCATGATCGACGAGTGACCCAATTTTAATTGAGATTGGACTAGTTGTTTCGGCGGAGTAGTGTTCGTAATAATGCAAGCACACAAACCGATGTATCCATTTATATATATATAGTCATCCGCAGACAGATCTGTTTCGCTGTATCACAGCTCATCAGTACGGTTAAACTCCGATTGCTTTTAACCCAGGATTGAACCCCGACCGAATTGGCGAATTTACCTCTGGTCTATGGGTGTTCGGTAGAAGAAGGCAGACTTTTTAGCGTATAAATTATCCTTATACACGCCCAATAGCCAGAGTGCTCTAATTCATTACGGAATGAGGGGTGCGTACATGCCAGCCGAGCTACTGTTTTACAAAGTCTACCATTCTTCCAGAGTGCTCAATCAGGGAGTAAGAGCGTCTATAGTCATTTCAATATTTATATATCTCAATATTTCTATATTTATTAATATGTATATAATTTTTTAACTTTGTGATTATGTGGATATCGACTCGGAACGACAAATCGATAAGACGATTTTGATTTCCAGTTGAATTCCTCGCATTCACTTACACACAAATACCTTTTGGAAAGGTATTAATCCGTCTCTTTCCTCTGGTTATGGATGGAATAATAGGACGGCTTGGGTTCTATAGACCTGTCTGGCAACCAGTCTACCGCAATGGCATCCTACTGCGTGATAATCATCTGCCCAGTCAATCATGTCACTTTCGAGACAAGATCACCTAAAGCGCGTATCACATATCAAACTTAACTGACTGACTGATATATTTTAATTATAACTGTATTTTCTTTAATGCATTTCAGGAAAATACATGATCTAGATTTTAGAAAATGGATTTTAATGACAAATAAAATCTATTTTTTGTACATACATTTTCATGAATGCACTATTGTCTTGCGATTCTTTTATCAAACCTGTATTTAAGAGTCTCTAATAAAATGCCTTATGATAAAAATATTTAATTTTTTATAGCTACTTTTAGAACAAATTATGATTGAAAACAAACTCACTGACAAAATTCGTCTGGATTTTAAAATAGAAACAAAAGAAGACATTTTTTCATTTTATTATCTTAAAATACAATAATGACAAATGGATTGTTTTTCGAAAAATTATTTCTTAGTTAATCTTCCACTAAAATCAATTGATTTTTGTCTGGTTCACATTAAAATTCTGTAGAGTGGAATTTTCATGAAATATTAATTTGTTTTTGTCGAGCACTAATAACGTCGGCGATTTAAATAGTGTAAATATTTGTAATAATAATATTCATTTAAAAAAAATGAAGTACATCATGCATATGATGGCTGCAAATCGATTTCGTGTAATGACATCTTTCGATTTCTTCTGAGATGTGGGCCGAACAAATGAGGCATTGTCTCTTTGCAGGGACGTACATTATTTATTTCCAGATATAGCAACATATACCTCTTACGATATCATCACTTTTTACATTTTTTTAAAAAACATTCAATGTGTGACTTTTTTTTTATATATTCCTATGTCTGCCATTATTAGACAGGTGCAATCACATTTATTACATTGCATATCAAATTACGAGCCAAGATTTTGAGACACAATTAAGAGCAAAACATTTATAAACATCTCTCTTGTTTTTTTTTTCTTCTTATTTACCACGCGTTTGGTCAAGGTTTCTCTTACCAAGGTACATTATTTTCATTCGAGATGAACGATTTCGTTATAGATTGTCCCAGGACATTTTGCATTTTGCATGTTCTTGGTGCAATCTCTGTGCATCAATAACGCATTAATTTAGTGTATCGAGGCAGCAAATAATTTTCTAAACATATGCTGTTAAATATGATAGACAATGAATTCTATTATGTTTAATCATGAGCCATTTTAAACGTCGTATTTTGGCTTTAATTTCAGTTGAAAATAAAGACAAAAATTCTCCAACATTTCGATAATTATTTATTGATTTGCTTCTAAGCTTTCGGCTCACATGAGCCATCTTCAGAGAGGTTATTTAGACTGAAATATAATAACATCCACCATCAACGACGATTTTGTTTTGTGTTGACATAAAACTCCACTTGGCAACGGCAATAATAAGGCTTTGTGTACAGGTATTTTCCTTGGTCAACTCAATGTACAGGAACCGCTTAAGGAACATATTATAATTCGTCAAGATACCAATAACCACACAGCTGTGACTAAAGATGAAGTACCAAAGTCTCAAAACTGTCAGAGTGACTAAATACGGGTTTATCAACCTTTATCAGGTACATTTGTCACGAAATAACCAAAATATGGCAGACACATTATGGGTGAAATTACTCCAGGCATTTTATTTCCCTCCGGGATATGACAGATCTCACGTGAAAACTACGATGAAAAGATAATGTTCATAATACCGGCCTACATCAATTAGAAATCAATGGCTTCATCAGCATGCAATATCTATACCTTTTCAAATATCTATCTATCTATCTATCTATCTATCTATCTATCTATCTATCTACATATATATATATATATATATATATATATATATATATATATATGCTCTATCGTAGTAATTTAACTCCCCCGACTATACCTGCAGATGTTTTTCTTGAACTCATGAAATTTGCCACTATATCTGTTGATTTTAGTTTTGATAATATCATGTATCGTCAGATTGATGGTGTAAGAATGGGTTCCTGTTTGGGTCCTATATTGGCGAATATAAATTTACAGTAGATAAAAAGGTCAACAGTTCATTGTCCTTCTTAGATATTCTGGTTCATTGAACACCTTCCTCTTTTCTTAATTAAGTTTATAGGAAGTCTACCTTTACTAGTCTCTACACTCGTTGGAATTTTTTTGTCTTAAACAACAAAAGATTAAATTGATTAGGACTTTGACCCACACGGCATTAATGATTTGTTCAGATAACACCTTGAAAAAGTAAATTAGTTGTTTAACTAGTAATTTTGTGAACAATGGTTATCCGTTAGACATTGTTCAATCGGTTATTCGGGATAATAAAATTAAACCTGCAAAGTTTAGTAAATGGCCGGTCTACATTTACCGTGGTTAGGTTGGTTTAGTGAGTCCTTCACCAAGCGGATTTCATCTAGTTCACGTGATTATGCAGCTAACATCCGTGTTATTTTCAAACCAAGTGTGTCCTTCCATCTATGCGTAAAGATTTGCTACCCCACACCATATAAATTCTGTTATTTATTAGTTTAAATATAGTTGGGGACTCGACTAAATAGGTAGAACAACGCAGCTTTTGGATGTTAGTTTTAAATAGCATGTGCCTGCTAAAATACTCAACAATCTTTTTTTTTTCGGCTGATACCATTTGAAATACATACTGGTCTACTACTGCGGATCAGTTGATAAATAGTCCGATCTGTGCTATGGATTTCAATGAAAACTGGTTCTTTGTTTTGGCCAGAGCACACTCGTTATTCCATCTGAAGTTGTTGTAGAAGCTGTTCATCAGGCCCAGGGGACCCTCTCTTTGTAAATACAAAGAGACTGTTTGCTTGGGCTTGCTTTGTTGTGACTCTAGTATCTTTAGTTTTATTGGTTGTTTTGTTTTTATGGCAAATCAACCTTGGCGGGTCATTTATTACCAACTAAACTTTATTTATTTATTGGTGGCAATACTTGTTTCCTTCAACAATTTATTGTTTATATATATATATATATATATATATATATATATATATATAAACAAGTCTTGTGTCTAGTAATACATTTTTCTTTTCGAGTATCAATATTCATTGGGATTTGTTTTTAAGGGCAGGGTCCCCAAGTCCTACCCTAGTTATTTAACCCATAACTGGAGGGAAGAGTCGGATTAATACCTTTCCCAAGGGTACCAGTGCTTAAGTGAATGCAGGGTATTCGACTTGAATTCGAACTCGGCTCACTGATTTCTCTTTCCGAACCGATATTCACTGCACCACAACGCACATCCGTCACTAAACGCTTACAGCACCTGGTATTCCCGAGCGGTCATCCATCTAAGTACTGACCAAGCTCAACGTTGCTTACCTTCGGTGATCGAGCGAGAACCGGTGTATTCAACATGATATGACCGTATGTCAGTATTTTTAGATGCTAAAACATCTATTATTTTTTTCCGTTCATTCATTCGCGTCATTCGTGAGAGAGTTTTTCTCATAATTTCTTTCCCTGTTTACAGTTCTGACGAGAAGGGTACAAAATTTGTCGGCTGATGTTTTTTGTTTTAGAATTTATCATGGCTTATAATAAAAGATTTCTTGCTTTTAAAGCCCAAAATACGCTTTTGTACCGTCAGAAACATATATATGACAGTATTTATGACAGTATTTAGACAGTATTTATTTATTTCTGTTATTATATTTGATATTTCAGACCGTCCTCGGCCTTTCATCATTTAAATTAGAAGCGTTTTCGCTTAACCGGGACACATATTAAAAAACTGCAAATGTTTACTAATAGATTCTGATTTTATTTCTACATACCCAGAAAGAAAGAAAATTACTGGATTTTAAAATTAAATACATACAAGTTAGGGTTGAATAGGGACTTAGGCATTTTGAATCTTTATAAATATTTCAATAGTTAAACATTTTTTAGATTCACTTAAAATATTTTTCTTTAAAACAACATTTATAAGTATTATTAAAGATAGGTCTACGTTTACAAAATTTTTTAAAAATCTGTCGCTTTCTGCGTCACGTGATGTAAACAATCTCTCGACGAACGCTCCTCGCGAAAACGCTTCTAATTTAAATTTTAAAATCATTTGTTTCTGATGAAAGGCCGAGGACGGTCTGAAATATCAAATATAATAATAGAAATTAAAAAATAATGTCAAAAAATACATTTATAAACTTTTTAGTAGTTTTTCCTATACATGTTAAGACAGTATACGTGGACCATCACTATATATATATATATATATATATATATATATATATAATTCAACATTATTTTGAATGGATAATCGTATTACAGCAGAAGCTCTGTATTTTATAATTAAATAGTATATTTATTTACATCTACTGAACTGAATATCACATAAATATTGCTAGGAATATGCATATTTTGTCAGGATTCGAACTTGCGTCAACTAGGAAAATGCTATTAGAACTGACGTGTTTTACACCGCTCGACCGCTTTGAACATATGAACAAATAAAGCCTGAACAGTACTTTTGAACAGAGATTTATTGATATTTGGAAATATTTATATTTGTTCTGTTTTGAAATCCTAATGTAAACAAAAATAATTTATTGGCAAACTTTTACGAAATTTGATGCTAAATAGATAAACACATACATATTATATTTACATCGATTGCCTGAATACACAAGAAATATTATTAGAGGAAAATGTTTATGCGAAAATAGTGGTTGTTGATGGTTGCTTTATTGAGTGATTTTATATAAGTAGCTGTGTATTATGTTTAATTGAAATATGTTGATTTACTATATAAATCTTGTTTTCATTGTCGATAAAATTTTTACGGATTTATCTGCACAGTACGCAAACACACACGAGTCTTGTCGCCAAATTGTTGTGTTCGACGTGACTCTCGAATTGTCGTCGCCAAGTTGTTGTGGATCCTGGAAATGGGACCAGCACAAATAAATAAACAATTGAGATAAAAATAAGTGTATTAACGTAAGGATACAGGACTGAATGAAGATTAGGAGTCCAGGATTACGGGTTAGGAAAAAGTATATGTACAAGTCTCTGGAGATGAAGCCGTAGTATATTGAATATGTCTGCATCGGAAGCTGACGGGTACAACATAATAATCTTCTCGATGAGTGAAGCAAAGAGCTACAATGAACTACTATGTACTGCCTGTTAGTCTCTCTCTCTGGACTCTCATATTCTCCGGTTAGCTCTCTGTGAAAACACGATATTCAGTATTTATTTACCCCTCCCTACTAAGGAAAAATGTGGTACAAGGTTTCTTTAACGTTGGTTCTCCGGGCCATATTGCCTAGACAAAAACATCTGTCAAATTTTGCCGCATCGGCGCCTCGACTGGGTTAATACTCTCCGCCCGGAGGCAGAGAGTTTAACAGTGTCAAAGGAATTACCGCGAGAAAACTCGAAATTCTCCAGTTTCGCTTCTATAGCAGTAGTATAAGTATAAATACACTCTGAACGAGTCCATCGTTAGAAAAAAGGAAAAGCACACAACAATATATATATATATATATATATATATTATTGTTTTTACAATGTTTTATAAAAGCATAAAATCACTACATAAAAATGTTGATGTTTCTAAACAATACTCTTCTTCTTCAGGCGTTATATATATATATATATATATATATATATAAATTTTAATAACAGAATTAAAGAATTGAGCTCTACTTTGTTTCGAGCACTCTTTATAAATGTAAATGCTTGAACAGTGCGTTTTAATCTATCGATTCTTTCACTTTCACACACACACACACACACACACACGCAAATATATATATATATATGTGTGTGTGTGTGTGTATACATATATATATAATCTTTATATAACAATTACAACTTCATAAAAATCTTGACAAATTAGATAATTGAATATCTGATAAGAAAGATTATATATTTTGAGAACCTGGATCTTTGTTTTCTTTCAGTCTTTTCTTGTTACACATAGTTGTAGTAAATCGTACGTTTGGCTGGGATAACATCTTTCAAATGACATTGTGACAGAGTTTTGTTTTATATTTGATTTTGTCTGTAAAATTAACTTATTTATTTTGATATATTTACGAGCATTTTGTTTCTTGTTGAATATGAAATACTTTGCGTACTGGAAAGCATTTTCAACGTATTTCTCCTTTTTATATACATATTGAAATTTTCTGAAGATCTTAAATAGATCCGATATATTATGTAACGGTGAGAATAAATAACGAGAAGAAAGAATTGGCACAAACTATACATTAGAAAAATCACCATAAATTCAAATAAACGGTATATTTTACAAGACAACACACGTTTTGTTTTAGTTTGTTGCAGTAATAAATCTGACCTTAATTTTGAATTAAAATATGCTGCTTTTACTAGTGTATTTACTAAGAAAAATGAATAGAAAGTGCTTTAATCGCTAGATTGTTTATTATAAGTGTCCATCCATGTTCGTACAATATTTTATAGTTTATACAATATTTCATGTCTCATGGCAAAACATCTTTTACAAAATGGAATATTTAATAATAAAAGTTTTAAATGCATAAACAAACGGACAAATGAAATAAAAAGGCAACTTTACTATATAACAAAGACACACATATACGAAATATTATTCTACATAAATAAGATTACTGAGTCACCTATACCTTGGATGCACGTGTTGTTGCATATACAGAAGCATCACTACTATGAAGTAAATGACAGAAAGCGGCACCTGAAAAATATTCACATTATCATTGACTTTCATAACATTGTTATGCATGTAAAATATGCGCCATTTTCTGATCTTATCTCTCTCTCTCTCTCTCTCTCTCTATATATATATATATATATATATATATATATATGATATATATATATATTGAATATCAAGGATAGAGAGATATGTTGACTGCAAAAAAAAACAATCAGCGTTTTAGAAATTATACATGAATTCTATTTTTCCGACAGAAATATATCGATAAAGAAACATTCTCCCGTATAATTAGGTTTGAACATTGCATGATACTCGTATTGAATAATTCTGTTAGGAGTACACCCACAAAAATGTCGCCGATTTCCCACCAGATTATTCTCACTGTTGAGTTTGTACTTTTTTCCTATTTCTTAACTTCAAGCAGAATATTTTTTCTTTAGTCTTCTCATAATAAGATTTGTGTTGTATTCAATGTGATATGATACTTTACATGTTTGCTCCTAATCAGTTCCCCGCGGCTCTCGTAATTTCCTTCAGCGAAAGAAAGCATAAAAATATTTCTGCGTGTTTTCTTCTGTTACATTTCCTGCCAAATGACTGCACATCTTTTCAGAAGCAAAGACCGTCGTTTGACTGTAGTGCCTACAGAATCGAATCATTCGCATTTCTCCGTAACACTAAATAACAACTGCACGTGTTTTGGTTGCATCATATTGCCATTAAGTAGAAAGGAATGAATACCGAACATGATTTATTAAATATTTAATCAGAATTGTGAATTACCAAATCACATCATGAAAGTAACTGGTCTTATTTTTATTGATTTCTAATTAAATTACTTCTACTCGTGTTGTTTTTTTCCTACTATTTCAAGACGTGAGATGATTAATGTAATTTTCGAAATTGACAGAGATAAATGTAAATTTCTTAAGCAAGTAGAATAAAGACAAAAACCTAAACTCTTTTTGACCAGTTTAGTGATCCCCAACTGAGATGAGGCTGAAGTCTCTGTTTTAGATCATATTTTTTTTTCATTTCATTTTAAAGTAATGTTTATTCCGGGAAAATATTTATACCGAATGAAAGGAATATTGTGTGGTCTGATGTAATGAGGCATTTTAACTCATAGATATCAATTATAATTTATAACCAATGTAAATGATGTGTTGAGTTTTCCTTTAAATATATATATATATATATATATATAAATCCATCACGAAATTGATTAAGTCCGACATATATTTAATGTATCTGTTTAAACATTATTTTTACTCTGTTTTTTTTTTAATGACTAAACAGTATATTTATTTATACCTATTGACCTGAATTTCTCGATTTAAAATGTTTTAAATTTTAAATTTTAAAATAATTGGTTTCTGATGAAAGACCGAGGGCGGTCTGAAATGTCGAATATATATATATATAATAATAGAAATAAATAAATACTGTCAAAAAAATACATTTTTAAACTTACAACTTTTTAGAAGTTTTTCCTATACATATTAAGCCAGTATACGTGGATCATCATTATGCTATATATATATATATGGTAGGAGAGAGATGTAGCGGCTAATTCATTATATAACTGGCAAAGTAAATTCATGATATGCATGCAACATAAATTTTTCGTTTTGATATTTTTCTACATATATATATATATATTGCACACACACACACACACACACACACACACACACACACATATATATATATATATATATGTATATATATATATATATATATGTTAATGTATGTGTGTGTGTGTGTTAAATTAATAATCAACAGGGTTCATAAATTATTATCAAAATCATAACCATGTTGCCCTCTCTGCTCATGCCTTCGATCTTAAGCTTTGCGTTTTGCACTCTTTATTCTTTCTCTCTTTTTCTGTTCCTTCTTCTTAATCGTTTTTTTTTTTACACTCAGTAGTCCCGTTGCATCTTTATGTCATTATTGCCTTACTCGTGGTGAAATGCATAGAAATAAAAAAAGATCATAAAAGTGTAGAGTAAACAGTGATGCATTAATGCTGTTAACATTTACGGTTTTGTAAAGAACAGTTTATATTGGTGAAATACATTTTAGTGTTATGTCTGTAAAATGACGTAATGTAAGGCATTCGTGCTGAATCATACTTTGTCGATGGTGATTTGCTGTGGTTTGATGTTAGTAGTATCCATAAATGTTAATCGCTATTTGCAGTAAAGTTTTGTGAGCAATACTTTATTGCCGACTATAATCTATTGCTATCCCGTATAATTATCATTAATAAGTTTCTGATGAAATATTGAAATTTTTTAAGTTACTGATATTATTATTATTTGCAATATGATGCAAATATAAAACTTTAAAATAGAATGTCTGTGAATATAGCAAAATACTCAATGTAATTTTATTCAGAATTTTATAAAACTGAATATTTAACGTCCTTTAATTTTCATGAAATTAATCTGATTGAATTAGAGAATGTGCGTTGGGATGCAGTGAATATCGGGAGATGATTTCGAATTCCGGTTGAATTCATTGCATTCACTTACGCTCAAATAACTTTGGAAAAGGTATTGATCCGTTTTTTCCCTCCAGTTATGGGTTAAATAATATTACAGATTGTGTTCTGGAGCCTTGGTCGGCATCCAGTCTACTGCAAAAGCAATGGTAACTTACTGCGGGATAATCTTCTGCCCTGTCAGTCATGTCATTTTCAAGAGATGATCGCTTAAAGTGTGTATCACGTATGGCACTTGGTTCACTGATTAACAGAAAAATATTTTTGTAATATTAACTTAATATTTTTTCAGAATATGAATTAAATGCGATGGCTAACGTATCTAACAACATGAGAATCTAAATATTCTTTTTACTTGTCTAAATGTTCTTTTAATTTGGCCATGAAAATCTACAGTATTTTTAATACTGCTTTAACTGTGTTACGCTTATAGAATTAATCTGGTCATATATCTATTGGTTTCAAAAAGTAACCCTAAATTTCTCTGCACCATTTAGTTAATATCAACTCATACAATCATCAATTTTATATTTTAACGCTGTAAAAATCAATCATGATTCTCAAGACATCCAATCATTTAACTAATATTTAAATCAGAAAAGAATAGTTTCTACTATGAAAGATTTTAAAAGCCGCTTCATTGTTTAAAACTTCTTCGCTGTTTAGATCGTTTGATGAGAAAATGACATTTTCCGAATAATTGAACTGAACACTAAAAAGATTTAATGAATAGAGTGGCGCCAATCAAGCTGCGAATTTATATGCAGCGAACCAAGCGTGGAGAAGAGAAATGTGACCAGAATACAGAAATATAATCAAGTGGAAAGACATCTGTGACAAGAGATGGGTGTACTGAACAAGATAAAGCAATTTTATTACAGGTTTTCTATACATTCAGTACACGGAGCGTTCAAAATCTTCGTTCATTTTATTAGGTAAAGATATAAAAACATTTTTGACGGCAGCATTAACACTATAGAAAAATGTAAAGATTTTTTTAACCTTATTATAGGATACTCAGCCATCTAGTATAATGAAGTAGACTAATCTGAAGCCAGTGCTGTCAAAACACCTTATCGCTGGACGTAAAACTTTTTCAACATAAATCAATGAACAGAGTGGAAGAGTTCGCCCGATTGTATCATCGGCCACGTGTTCTTGGCCATGCTGAGCCTTCACGTTAAAAGACGTTAGTTGCGTTTTTCTTTGAAAATAGAACATTTCCGTCATAATATGACATAGTATGTATGAATGGATATCTCTCCAGCTTTGAGACTATACTTAGTCTTGGGATTGTTAGCATTGGTTATGGTACTGGTTATGACCGTAAACTGCATCCGACAACAAGGCATCTGATTGGGAGCTTGTGAGGAGTATGGAACCACATCTTAATTGCTGTTGTTCCCAGCTCCACCCTGATCCGGAGTGGTAGCACCTGTTCGGGTCCTAACTATGGGTAAATAGTTAACCCACAAATCGAGATCAAACTGCTATGAAAGTATTTACCAACAAAACCGTTTTTCTATTAAAAATATTACCAACACACCATTTTTGAATGAAAAATGTTACCAGCAAAACCTTTTTTGAATGAAAAATGTTACCAACAAAACCTTTTTTGAATGAGAAAAGTTACCAACCAAACTTTTTGAATAGAAAATGTTACCAACAAAACATTTTTTGAATGAAAAATAACTGTGATTTGAAATAAAAATACGTTTCTGACCCTTTAGATGTTGATAGGCCGGTAAATAGGAACAAACAATAGCATTGGTTATGATAATTATTATGATTTTCATAAATCAAACTTTCATCTTTTTACGTTTATGTCAATAAAGGCAATGTTCCAGCGAAATAATTTTCAAATAACAATAAATGATAATATATTGCAATATCTAGTCAATACGAGAAATATATAAAAATGACCCTGACAAGTTGTATCTTAGTACAAAAAAAAAGGAACAAATACAGACTGGGGCAGAGCAACTTGCTTATTTGGAATAACAAATAAAACAAAAGTAATGCAGATATACATGTAATTATTTAAACAGCATCAATCAAAACATTTAAATTTAAAGATGACATCAGTCAGATGGCGTCCATTCTGCTCAATATACTGGGTTAATCGTACTCTGAAGTTTCGGTCCAAATTCAAATAAGCAAGTTGCTCTCCCCACCCTGTATTTTGGCAATTTAACTGACATTTACTAAAGCAAATACACGTTGGCACATGGCCAAATAGGCTCATCATTAATTAGCATCCAAATTAAATTCATATTAATGTAAGATAACAAATCTCTAACAATTTCTATACGACGAGTCGTCCAAAGTAGGTTTCGTATCAATTCTTTTATACAACCCCACATGAATACTGAACCTCCTACTAATATTATAGCTTTGTTTTGACAAATGAGATTAAACTTTAATAAAAGTAGCACAAAATATCTTTTTCAAAGGATATGTTTCTGTAGATTACCGAAAATACCATAGACTGAGCAGATACGCAATGAGTTTTCAGAAAAATGAAAAAAAAAAACGGGGAAATTCTTCTTAGAATCAGAAAAAAGTGAGTTAAAATTTGAAGAAAAAATAATGAGGAAAATTTGAAGAAAAAAATAATCAAGAAAATTAATTAGAATCCAATGTGGATGTCGTTACTAATAGTAATTTTAGAAACCGGGGAAAATTCAGTATGTTGAATGTTGACATTAAAGTTATCCTATCATACACCTCGGATCGGAAGATTAGCGTAAATAATCATTCTAGCTGCCTACCCAGCATATAAGGTAATTTGTAATAGATGATATGAAGAAGGCATTTTTCGTTCTCTGAAATACTATATTCCCATTTTAATATATTTTTTTCGTATAATCTTACGATAAATAAAAATTGTATGTTAATATATTTCTTTGTTTACAATATATTGTTCCGTTCCACTGAATGTTCTATAGTTGTTCATTTGGTGGTCTACCTTTTGAAATATTTTTGAAGCGATACAACAGAAACTGGAAAAAATACTATTTTTCCATATCACTATAGATTCATAAGAAAAGATCTCGAATATCCAAAAACAAATGGAAATACTAAATTCTATATCTATATTTATAAAAGTGACGATGGTGGACGTTATTTAAGTATTCGTTTGTCTGAAAGATTCGACTTAGCGCCTGCATTTTGCGGTCTAGCTCGACGGGAGTTGCGCTCAGATGTAGATCAAAATTTTAGAACGCTAACGACACCTTGAAATTTTTCAGAAAGTCAAAATTAAAAGTAAAAAAAATTAAATATTCACACCTCACAAAGTCAGGGATCAGTTTATGTATTGATTATAATATAGAATCGATCACATTATTTTATATTATCTATATCTATATATGTTGTCCCTCTCCTCTCACCCTAATCCAATAGAGACATTCTATATTTGTTATCTATATCTATAAAAGTAACGATGGTGGACGTTGTGTAATTATCTTCTATGTAAATTCATCATATGTTTTTTATTCTTATTATTCCTTAAACTACTCGAGAGAAACCGGCCTAAACAGCTAGTAATTTTAATAAAATGCTCAGCTTGTGATATAAAGTGATTGTAAATTGATGACACCTACGGTAGCTAAAACAACTTTTTTTAATTGTTCGTCTTAAGGGAGGAAAGAACTCCATCATCGGAATGTCTTTTTTTCCCCAAAATAATCACGCATGAATATAGTTTTACTTCCATGAAGAGGAATCAATTTGTGAATGAATTTGCATAGCAAGCTGGACCCCCTATTAACATTTCTACAATTAAATATTTTTGAGGGAGAAATCCTTGAGCTGAACTACTTAATCTGTAGTGATAGGGGATGGTTGTAAAATAGTTCTGGTTGTTATGCTTGTTGGTATGTAGTGTTACTGACTTACAGTAAGTGATAAGCACTTGACTACCTCATGGGTATTAGCTGTAGCTATTTATATTCTTAGTGAGTTCCTATAGAAGTGAGTCACCTCACCTGCCGTACAGCTCTAATTAACTATGCTATTAATATTTTACAAAGAACGTTAAAAGATTGCAAAGTTATTTAAGTAATATTTCAATGAATATTCATGTGCGTTGTGGTGCAGTAGATATCGGCTTGGAACGATAAATTGGAGAGTTGCATTCACCAAAGCGTAAATGACATTGGGAAAGATATTAATCCGTCTCTTCTCCCTTTGCCTATGGATTAAATAGCAGGACAGATTGGTTTCTATAACCTTGCAAGCATTTTACCGCAGAAAGTAAAAAACTGCTGCAGCAAAATCTTCTGCCAATTCCGTCATGTCGCTTGCAATTTCGGATATAAGTATTATCACTATTTATACCATGGACCGAGGTTGGAGAGGATGCACGCTATAAGAAAACTTATACGTCATATCAGAAGGAGACAACTGAGGTTCCTGGGCCGCTAAAAGAGGAATTGAATAAATACCGCTATGAAATAAACACTTACATTAATGAAGTAAACTTTTAATGCTCCGCCTCTCGATTAAGAGATCCAGATTATCGGGAAAATAATTTAAATTTCAAATAACAGTTACATCCGAAATATTTAGAAGATTAAGAGACAGATTTGGGTTTAATTAAAACACCATGTATAATTTTGGTAATACAAATAATTACAATAAACAATTATAACCTTCTTCAAAATTCACCTTCCCTTTTCTCTTGTTGTTCTTAATATTTTTCCTCTTTGTATCTCTCCTAAACACCACCCCACCTTCCATATACTCAAATCTATCAAACATGTCTGGCGCTGCTTTCCCCTGTCTCTTTTTTCGTCTCTCGTCCTGTGAGTATTAGATTCTCCAGACCCACCTTCCTCTTTTAGTGTCCCAGGAACTTCAGCTGTCTCTTCCTGATATTAAGTGGAAGTCTATTCTCTTTCGAACTATAAATTCAATAAAACACAATTCCTGTATGTAATCAAGTTAATCCCGACTAATATATATATATATATATATATATATATATATATATATATATATATATATATATATTCCATTTGTAAACGAGTTATTACGCGACCTAGGTTTCTATCATGACTGGTGTCTTCAGGCGATTTGCAGTAACACATTTTTTTCCCGTCTTTTTTTAATAACGCTCACGTAACGGTGTTTTTTTTATTTTTTTGGACGCTCACGTGGCAGCGTATTTTTGAACACGCAATTTTTAAAAATACATGAAATTACAACGTTTTCATTCATGGTTGTATGAACTTAATAGATATTTTTAGCATGATTACAATTAGTCATAGTTTCTGTTCTTCATTCAATAGTTAATTTTTGTTTTTGGAATTGCTAATCTCTAACCTTTATTCCTGGCGCAGTCTACAAATTTTGCCACCGTTATGTCTGGGTCTTTTCCACATTTTGATTTCAATTTCCACACGTGGCTACCCTATTTTGTACATTTTTTTAAGTTTTCTATTTTAATGTAAACTTGTGATTGAACGACCTCGTTTTAATGTCTTTGGTTGATCCCAAATTTATTTTATTTTGGCCATTTCAGTCATGTACTTTTGCCTTGTAAATGACTTTTTTTGTATTGCAAAATCCTGAAAGTAGACATTTATTTGTGTCCCTGCGGTTGCATTCTTTATTACTGATATTGTTTTGTACAATGCAATCTAAATTTCAGTCGTTTTTTTTATGAAACTATCTAGATTAATGGCACAACAATAACTTAGCTTAGTTCTAAGCCTCTTGGAAAGTGCCTATCTATCAGTTTAAAATATATTTGTCCTATCTTGGTCTTAACATTTAAATTAAATGGTGGCTTGAACCAGATAATGTTTCGTTCTCTATTATCGTTTTTCGTTTGTCTGTTTGGTTGAGAATTATATTGTAAAATCTTTTTATGGCCTTTCAATAGTATTTGGAGAGAGAAGTTGAGTTACTATAGATTTTAATATTAAATGATAGTTTATGCAGATAAGATTGATTCTTAAAAGTCTTCTTAGTACTGCCTATAAAATGATTGATAAGACTTTGATTTTAACAACAAATAGAAATATATTTTGATCTAACGTTAACAAAGTTTTAATTTAATTTAAATCTAGTTTTATATTTAAATTTAAATTATATGTCAATGTTTTCCAAAAAAGATTTTCTATAATCTCCATCCCATTTATTTAAATCAAAAACCGCCATGATTTCTTTGTCAACAAGTGTGTTAACGTTTCTGTGGAGATTATTTTTTTATTTTTTCTTTCCTTTCTTTTCTTTCCTTTTCTTTTCTTAGCTCACTTCCCTGTCAACCACCCCTTCCCACTTTTTACTTTCCCCTTTTACTTCTTTCTTCCCTTTATTCTTTCCCTTTTCCATTTATTAGTAACAGACAAGGCTAAATTTCTACTTTCAACTCTCGACTTAGTTTAATGTAAGGGTTTTCAAAAATCTAAAAAGTAAAAATAGACATATATTTCTACTTGCCTATTAATCCTATCCCTTTAATTTTTCCGTGATGTATATTTTTTGAACTTCAGCCGTCGTAATATCTCGGTTTAATTTGGAATAAAGAAGTTGTTGATAATATGTGAAATTTCTCTTAGAGATTTCATGTAGAAATGGCCCTATAACTGATTTGGACATCAGAATTTATGTTCTTTTATAATTGGTTCTGTAATTTAAATTTAAATATAAATTACATTGAGCCCTCCCCCTTCATCTGTTTTAATATTAACTTAATTAATATTAGATCTTTTCATTTTGGATTAATATTATATATATATATATATATATATATATATATATATATATATATATATATTCCTTAGTGGTACTAGGAACTAATGGAATGGAATGAATTTAAGCATTTAAGTTTCAGCAGAAATCGATACGTAATAGAGCAATACGTTTAGTAATAAAACTTTTCTTTCGCTACACAAGTGCTGACGTGTTTCGGTGGTATGTCATGCTACTCATCTGGAGATATAGCTAGTATATATCAGGTATGTTCAATGTGTTATATAAGAGATCTCGTGTGTTGCGAAACGGGTTTATTATCAGCTGAAATGAGAAGACATTACTACTAATATGTATCTATGTGGAGTGAAAAAAATGGTTATAAAAAAGAAAGAGCTAAGCACATTAACATCAGCCAAAGGAATTCAGACCGAGTCAGCACTTAGCCCAACGAAAAAACCGAGACGAGTTATCAACTAACAAAAAAAGCGCTCAAAAAAAAAATGAGCAGAATAAGTAAAATAAACCTAGAGAGCCAACAAACCTAACAAGGTTTCACCGAAGCGGATCGTCAGAGAACACTGGTTCCATATATATATATATATATATATATATATATATATATATTGATTTAAACCAACAGGATGTTATATTTTATTTATTTTCTATTTTTATTTTACTTTTAGACATTAGATATCTTTCAGCCAACACTTATTCATAGGATATTCGGTGGCTCTTTTAATTAAAGGAACACAAAAATAAATGTAAACGACAATAGAAGGAAAGCTGAAGTTCGTTTAAAATTAAATTAATTAAGACCTTAGGGAGGTGTATATATATATATATATATATATATATATACATATATATATATATATATATATATATATATATATTACTTATAAAATCGCACTCTAAATCATCTATTTCGGACTTACAAACTTAAGTATAAACTATATCTATTCTTACCTATAGACTTAAATATTATTCAATCAATATGTAGAATCAAGTGTAAATCCTACAATATTTAACTATAGACTTAAGCATAAACATGACCAATTGTCATATACAGAATTAAATACACTCAGCTCGAAATTTTTCCCACATGGTCAAGTGTATTTCAGAGCCAGGATCACGTCGAGAGACTTAGGCATAACCCGACTACCAATATCTACTCTTTGTCTCAAGGATAAACCGGCGGAAAGTGTCTACATGTTTGCCCATATACTTAACAATAATCCCAACCAGTCATTTTCATCTTTGGACATTTGGATAAATCAGATTAATGTTTAACTATAAAGCTTTAGGTATGCATCCGAATATTGTTTACACTCAATACCAAATAGTTTTCTACACTGAAGTACATTGCAGGCTTTGATATGTTCATAAATCCGTCAATCTAATCCTGTCAACTGATATGTTGCTACAACAACGATTCCCTCTCTTAACTATCAAAAATCATTTATTCTTCAAAACTCTATATTTTGTTATACAAACTCCGCCATTAATTCTCTTGATTTAACGCTTCTCCACTGATTCAATGTAAACACATATATTTCAGTTAGTTCAAATTTAAATGGAATCATCATTACTTATTATTTACAAAACCTATCAATCGTCGTGACTGCTAATATGATAAATTAACTCACTCTCAGTACGGCAATTTTTATAGGAGCATATCTCTAAACCTTAATTCTGTTTATTGTCTCACTGCTGGTTACGAAAGGAATTGATCTGAAGAGAAATTTGGGTAACTGGATTGAAGCAATTATTATTTATATTAATTTCTGTTATTACCGGTCGAATATCCAAATTCAAATTTATCGCTGCCCAGGTAGAAGCTTTATGTTGATTATTATCATTAGAACTTTATTGACATTGTATCGATATTAATGACAATGCTACATAAATAAAACAGAAATAAAAAAGTGATTTGCATTATTAATTTTAATTGTAGACTTACAACATGCAACGGTGATGAGTCTTGACATGCAAGGTTTCTATTGGCGTTCATGACATTCGTTTTCATGAACCGTTATTGATGCTGTTGTTTAGTAAACCAAACTTAGTTTGGCCAAGGGTGACAATAAAAGTCGTTCATTATGTTCAATTCTCACTACTTAACAGTGATTTTCAGCTAGATGACTTCACTATTAGAACGAAGGAACGATCTCACTACAAGTAATTGGTGGAAGAAATATGTTTGATAACATTGCTAAAAATATCAGTTTGAGATACAAATAGAATTATTATTTTTTTTTTATAAGCGTTTCACCCCGAGCAAGGCATGTCATTGCCACTATTGCGCAGGGGGCTATAGAGATTGGAGAAAGGATGATTAAATATAGCAAATATCAGAGGGTGGGTGATAGGCGGGTAAGGATACCGAGAATGAGGCTTGGGTAGATGAGAGTGTTCTGAGAATAATTGGGAGTTAGTGTGATAGGAGGTGTCTATTGACCCTACATTTAAACACCTGGAGATTGTAGCTGTCGTGAAAGCAGTCTTGTGGAAGGGAGTTCCACAGGCGGGAAGCGCGAGAAAAGAAGCTGCTGGAGTCGAATTTACGGTTACATCTTATTTGTTTAACTGTAAAAGGGTGGGACCTAGTTGCTAATCTAGTATCTCGTGTAAATTCGTGCTTAGGCGGCACCAGTGATCTAAGCTCGTCGGAGCAGAAGCCATGAAAGTACTTGTAGAAGAGGCACAGGGAAGCCACATCACGCCGGTGAGAGAGTGGTTGCGGCCGGTCTGCCAAGTCAGTATCAACCACGATACTTAAAGTCCTTTTTCGATAGTGAATGTATAAGCAACTCAACTTTATAATTTGTCTATATTTCTGAGATGAGGTAATATTTACAGTATTTACATTATTCGGAATATTGTCCTTATCTGTCAGCTGAGGACAATAGTCCAAATAATGTAAATACTGTAACTTAAATTTATGTTTACTCAATTCAAACTGCGGAAGAAATATGATTAATTAGATAACAACATTTAATAAAACTTTGCATGTATGTAGTTTTAAAGAACACACACACACACACACACACACACATATATATGTATATATATATATATATATATATATATATATATATATATATATATGAGTATAAATGAGACTGAATGTTTATTAAACAATATAAAAAAAAACTTTTTCGATACTTTTCATTTTGTCAAAAGTTTCCATATCTACTGAAATGTTTGCCAACAGAAACGTGAATTTATCTTGTAATAAACTTTAGCAAAGTAAAATTTTCCAGTCATAATTTGGCATTCGTTTTTTCTTCGTTTTGAAAGAGTTTTCAGATTAGGATGTTGATTTACTATTATTTATTAATCTAGATCTACACAGTCTCCACTTTTCAGACTCGACAGATTAAAAAAAAAAACGTTTATACAACGTTGTTGTTTATGAATTATTTCTTCTCTATAAAGTCTTCCCCACAGATTAAACGTTGCAAGCCTAATGTTACTCAATTCTTATTTCCGTGGCAAATATTCTTCTGAGCAAAATTCTTTTGTTACACCTCATACACATTATAACTACAACCCGCTCGATATTGTACACTGTGGGGAAAGGCAAACTATACTTATTTCTTTTGTATTCCAGTTATAAGAATGAAGGCTTACTAGTATTACACGTTGAAAAACCAGTTTCTGCAAAATGAATGAAGTTAACCAAAGTCGGACCTGGTTATTACTGAAATGAATGGCCACATTTAAGACAATATAAGGTACGCAAATGATACAGTGTTGATAGCAGACACGGAAATGAAAATACAAGACCTTCTACAGAAGGTAGCTGAAGAGAGTGACAAGAAAGGACTACAAAGAACCTACAGGAAAACCGAATATATAGATATGAGCTGGTTTCATTAAAAATGACAGACAATGTGGAAAAGTTAAGATTTTTATGTAATTTTTTCATGTTATCTCATGAATACTTTCTTTTGAAGATATAAATTATATTTATGTACAATGTCTAAAAATATAAAACGGCTAAAATTATTGCCAAAAGGGCTTGGATAAACGAAACACTTAAACAACTTTTTACAAAATTCATGTTCTCAAATAAAAGAAATTATAAAATTAAATGAAAAATTATATAGAAATTTTAATACTTACACCTTGTCGGTCATTTTTAATCGTACCTGCATAAAAGAGAGATTGATAGTGAAATAATATATATATATATATATATATATATATATATATATATATACTAGGGTGGTGAGCGGTCGAAGACATGTCAGATGTCAAGAGAAGGTAGATTCACATATTACCTGCAGACACATATTTTTCCAAAAATATTTTTTAATTTTTCAGGCGAGTTGATATGAATAAATATATTGTTTAATTAGAAAAAATGTAAAAACAAAAAGAATAGTGCATTTACTCAATTACGAGTATCATTTAAAAATAATATTTAAAACAAATAAATTATATGATATAATAATGTCCGAATTTAGATACATTTTAATGTAGATACATTAAAAAATACATTTATGGCTCTTACAAACCCGGATAAAATGATTCCGGTTACGAAATTATAAAAGCGTTAATAGTGAAGCAATCCCTAAAACAAATCACCTGACGAAAGCGAAAATGTTCAAACCATGGTAGCGTAACCAACTGATTTTCTCTTTCTACCAATGTATATATATATGAGTTGAAAATATGGTCCGAAATCCGACAAGATCTAAACATATTTATAAATGGAAATTTTTTCTGTGTGTGTATATGTGTATGTGTCTGTGTGTGAATGTGTCCGTTACCTATAGACTCCGAAACGGCTGAACCAATTTTCTTGAAAATTTACACAGTTGTACTATAAGCGTCTGCGAGTGTTCTTAGCTAGGTTTTGTGTCGAGGTACCCCCGATAAATTTCGGAAATCGATAATCGAAAAAATCGGGTTATAGAAGGTGTGATCCGATTTTAATCAAATTTGATAAACTTGTATACAATGACATAAGAAACGATATTCAGAAGTTTCAAGGATGCAGTTCTTACAATAATGCAGAAAATCGATAATATATATATATAAAAGGCAAGATGTGTGTGTGTGTGTGTGTGTGTGTGTGTGTGTGTGTGTGTGTGTGTGTGTGTGTGTGTGTATCAGCCTGTATGTCTGTATTTTTTCAGACATTTTATTTTAGTTTTTGCTTCGGATTTGTCTTTAAATAGATATAATTGTAGTTCTTAGTCTCAGCCATGATACCATTTACTCAGTGGACTTATTTATCCTTCAAAATTCAATTTACGACGGAAAAAAGTATTGGATATCCATACCAGGAAATCAAAATTTGACTTACATCCATTCATTTTTCTTTCAATCTGCGGTTTTGCTTTAACTGGAAAAAACTAGTGCTTTTTAGTCTTTCGTGCCAACGTCCAAAGAGTCTGAACTCTAGGACTATGCATTAGTTTTAAAGCATTCTTTACACCCGAGCAACACCAGGCTATACTGCTAGTGAATAGAATAATTAAAGAACAGGTAGGAAAAAGTGTCTTTAATCTAAACTGTTTCACTTTAATAAGTTGCCTTACAGATATCTAGAGACGAATGATTTACAAAATAAAAAAATAACATTGAGACAAGTTGTTGACTGAGGGTTGATTTCATTTGTCAAATACGTGTCACGTGAAACATAGCAATAGATGGATAGTTTAAATGAAATTGTATGTACGCGATAATAATGCATTTGTCAAGCCTCTTTAAACTATAGACAAACTAAGTGTGTTTCTATGTTGGTAATATTAAATTGTCGGCATGACGAAACAAAATATATTTCTGTTCAAAATTGTAGCAAAATAATGTATATAGGCGACAGACGATTTTCTATTCTTTTTAAAAATAAAATGAAAGAATCATGTATGAATATATGTGTATGAGAAAATCATTTATGAATGTGTATGTTTGAGTCAGTAAAGTTAGTACGTGTGTGAATGATACATTTCCTTGTAAAATTCTAGCGAAATAATCTACGTATTTAGCTACTATTTTATTAATAAATATTATTTTGCAAATTAGTTGTTAATGTTTAGATTCTTTCAATGAAATATTATGCAATAAAATACAAAATATCTATGTATTAATATAATTACAATATAATAACCAAATAACATAAATATGGAAATATTAAACCATACATTTAAAATTATAATAGGATTATATAAAATATCATTTTGTATTAATACAATAGTATAATTAAGCAATGGTATATAATAATATATAATAAATCGTAGAAAAATAAATAATATATTAAAATAAAAATATTAATTATTAATTATGATAATAATATTAATATAAATGTAAATTAGTAATAATAATAATAATAATAAAAGACATTCATACAAATCTCAATGAAGCATTATATGCATCAGCAATAGGAGCAATAAAAAAATTGAACATCAAATTAAAAACAAGGCAGTCTCGCAGACATGAAGCTCCACCTTGGAAAAGAAAAATAGGAAAAGAAATCGAACAACTTAGAAGTGAACTATCAGTACTGAATGAACTGAGTAGAGGAATAAATGTAAAACTAGGAAAAGCAGAAGAATCGGAAGAAAATACAACATTAGAAATGAAAATGAACTCCTATCAACTAAGGAGAAAATAAAGCAAAAAATACAACTGAAGGCACAAAGAATAAGACGCTATGAGAAAAGAGCAATATTTTACAGACAAAACAAGATTTTTTAAACCGATGCAAAGAAATTTTACAAGGAAATAGGTAAAAAAAGAATTGAAGTGACAGTCCCCGCCAGAATGGAAGAAGTTACACAGTTCTGGGAAAAGATAGGAGCTTGCCCTAAAGAACATCACAAAGTAGATTGGATTGCACAAGAGATAGAACGAATCAAAAATAAACCAGAACAGACATGGGCTGGAATTACACAAGGGGATGTTAAATTTGCACTAAAAAAGGACACAATTGGAAATTCCCAGGTATAGATAAAATTCCTAACTTTTGGCTATATTATTT
Organism: Ascarosepion bandense; assembly: GCA_037127315.1. Classification (NCBI taxonomy): domain Eukaryota; kingdom Metazoa; phylum Mollusca; class Cephalopoda; order Sepiida; family Sepiidae; genus Ascarosepion; species Ascarosepion bandense. The sequence goes on from JBBBDQ010001869.1 coordinate 3,545,737, forward strand.
AAATACAGCACATAAAAAACTAGCCAAAGAACTTCAAGAAATGGTTGACGATCCCACTAAAATTCCTGCATGGATGATCAAAGGAATTACATTTCTTCTACCCAAGAATGGTGACACAAACAACCCGAAAAACTACAGACCAATTACATGCCTTCCGACAATATATAAACTATTAACATCTATTGTAACAAAACAGACATATTTATTATTAGAAAGAAATGACATGATACCGCTTGAAGAAAATGGATACAAACGTGGCTGTTATGGATGTAAAGACCAATTGCCTATTAACAAAATGATCCTGGAAAACTGCTAGAGTACAAAGAAAAATCTTAGTACTGCCTGGATAGATTATCGTATGGCATTCGATAGTGTGCCACATTCCTGGATTTTAAAGACTTTAAATATATACAAGATATCACCCGTCATCAGCAATTTCATCAAACAGTGAATGTCTATATCGAAAAAAACCCTTTAACTCAATCATATAAATGGAACCTATAAGTTTGATGAAATAAACATCAAAAGAGGTATATTTCAAGGTGATTCTTTGTCTTCATTACTATTCTGCATATCATTAATAGCACTAACCACTCAACTTAATAAGACAGAATGTGTTTATAAAATAAGCCAAAAGAAAATAAGCCATCTATTTTACATGGATGACTTAAAGTTATATGCTAAGAATGATAAAGAGCTGGAAGGTCTTCTGCAAACTGTAAAATGCTTCAGCGAAGATATTGGAATGAAATTTAATTTGAATAAATGTGCTAAAGGTACAGTTTTACGTGGATCAATACAAGAAACATCCTCAATTAGCCTAGACCCTGATGTAACAATAAAAGAAGTGAAACCAGAAGAAGCTTATAAATACCTAGGTGTAAATGAGAGCGAAAACATTCACCATAAAAAAACGAAAGAAATAGTGCGTAAAGAGTACTATAGAAGGCTACGAATGATATTAAAAACTGAACTGAATTCTCAGAACAGAATTATGGCCATTAATAGCCTTGCAATCCCAGTTGTCCAATATAGCTTCAACATCTTAAACTGGACTCTAAACGACATCAGGCGAATGGATTTAAACCAAGAAAGCTTCTTTCTAAGCATAAGATGCATCATCCAATGTCTGATGTAGACCGCCTATACATACCCCGTAAATAATGTGGAAGAGGTCTTATTCAGCTGGAATTGTCATACAAGACAACAACTATTGGCTTACTAACATACATAGAAACAACAAAGGATTGGATGATACAATTAGTAAGGCAACATGAAGGAAAAAAGAAAAAATATTCAATAATAAAAGAAGGCAATAAATACAAACATGATTTACAGTTAGTAGATTCTGTAGCAAAGCAAAACAGAAGCCAAGAACCAACTATTGCGGCAAAAATATGAAAATGAAAGCCAAAGATAAAGCTCTTGAACAGATGAAACAGCGCTGGCAAGACAAACCTCTGCATGAAATAAATCCAATTTTGACAAAGTTAATACTCATCGATGGTTACGTGCATCTGGATTAAAGTTTGAAACTGAAAGCTTTATTCTTGCAGCACAAGACCAAAGTCTTTTCACTAGAAACTTTCAGGCAAATATTATGCATAATAATATGGATCCAAAATGCAGGTTTTGTGATAAACACCAAGAAACAATAGACCACCTAATCTCGGGCTGTTCTGTGTTTGCTCCAAATGAATATAAAAATCGCCACGATAGAGTTGGGCAATATTTACATTGGACAATGTGCAAACATTATGGAAAATCTGTAAACAAACACTGGTATGAACATCACCCAGCACCGGTTACAGAAATAGAAGATGTAGCCATTCTATGGGATTACACCATCTACACAGACAGAAAAAATTGAAGCAAATAGGCCAGACATTATTGCTAAAACCAGAAGAAGAAAACTTGTTTATTAATTGATATGGCTTGTCTAGCGGATTGTAACATAGCAATCAAGGAATTTGAAAAACTGTCAAAATATAAAGACCTGGAAATTGAAATAGAAAAACTGTGGAAATTGAAAACAAGAGTTGTGCTAGTGATAGTAGGTGCACTTGGAATAATAAAAATAGAACAAAACAACAAACTGAAAGAATCCCTGGAAACCCCAGATTAAGACATATACAAAAAATTGTCTTATTAAGTACAGCCCACACACTAAGGAAAACTTTGTCTATGTAACGCTAGCGATGATAGGGGAGATATAAAAAACATGAAATGGATCCATAACGACACACTACGATCTGCCTTAGGTCTTCCCGCAGACTTGGTTGGTAGTGCGACCATAGCAGAAATCGAAATATGATGAAAAGTAACATAATAATTATAATAATTCAAGAACCAACTATTGCCTCAAGACATGAAAAAGAAAGCCAAGGATAAATCTCTTGAACAGATGAAACAACGCTGGCAAAACATACCTTCGAATGGCCAAAATCCAGAACGTGCCTAATAAATCCAATGTTAATAAAATTAATCCTCATCGATGGTTACGTGCAGTTTGAGACTGAAGGCTTTATTTTCGCAGCGCAAGACCAAAGTCTTTTCACTAGGAATTTCAGACCTAATAATGTCGATCCAAAATGCAGGTTCTGTGATAAATACCAAGAAACAGTAGACAATCTGACCTCAGGATGTTCTGTACTTGCCCCAAATGAATATAAAAATCGTCACGATAGATTTGGACAATATTTGCTTTGGACAATGTGCAAACAGTATGGAAAATATGTAAACAAACACTGGTAAGAATATCACCCAGCACCGCTTACAGAAATAGAAGATGTCACCATTCTATGGGATTACACCATGTACACAGTCATAGATATTGAAGTAAAGAAACCGGACATTATTGTTAAAAACCAGAAAGAAAAATGTTGCCTATTAATTGATATGGCTTTTCCAGCGGATTGTAACATAGCAACCAAGGAATTCGAAAAACTGTCAAAATATAAAGACCTGGAAATTGAAATAGAAAAAATGTGGAAATTGAAAACAAGAGTTGTGCCAGTGATAGTAGGTGCACTTGGAATGATAAAAAATAGAACAAAACAACACATTGAAAGAATCCGCGGAAATCCCAGCTTAAGAGATATATATAAACACTGCCTTGTTAATACAGCTTACACACTAAGAACAAATTTGTCTATGTAACGCTAGAAATGTTAGTGAGATATGAAAAAACATGAAACGAAGTCATAACAACACACCACAACCCGCATTAGGTCTCTCTGCGGATTTGGTAGGTAATGCGACCATAGCAGAAATCGATTTATAATGAAAAACGACATAATAATATTAATAATGAATCTAAAAATAGAAGAAAAAACGAGTAATATGGTTCAACTGCTCTTTGTGCCAGATATCTAATATAGATATTGGTCAACATTTACTGAAATAGCTCGACAAGAATCTTAAAAATAACAACCAACGATTTCATATTTTCAGTAAAAAAACATTAAAATTAGTTATTCTTGCATCAGCAACATAAATAAAATCATTTACTCACATAATAATAGTATACTAGATAAACTTCATAACAATAAGCAAAAAGATATTAAGCCATCCTCTAACTGTAGAGGGAAAAACAAATTCCTAGTTGGAGGTATATTCAAATCCGACAAAAGTTATATACCAAGCAACTATTTTACCCAGTGAATACAAAGATGAGAAAACAGTTTGCATAAAAAATTCTGCAAGATACTGGAAACAGCGACGATATAATCATAACCATTCTTGCTCTAAACCCCACTTAGAATATCAAACCGCTCATTCTAAATATTACTGGGAATTAAAATGGCAGAAACCTTCCTATAGCTTGAATGAAAGATTATAGATAACTCTCAAACGCTTAATAGCTTCAGAAATTCAAATAATTTATGCATAGACAAAAAATTAGAATTATCAAATTTAGAAAACTAGCCATTATTAAATCTAAGAAATGAAATCATCTTTATATGTCGCCATAGAAATAAATTTCAATTATCTATTAAATAGAATTTTAAATTTACCTCATTCTGCCATGCTTGCGGGATCATTCCCATTTGGTATTAACATTCGTTAGTAGTTTTTGCGTACTAAGAAATTAAATTGAAATTTTCTATATAATAGGTATATATGCCAGTATATGTCTATAACTACTATGTGTTTTTATGTGGACTTATGTACATGTGTGTTGGTTCTGTAATTCAAATTATCCCACTACATCACACTTGTGATTTTTCTTCACACTTTGAGTAGTTTATACGTTGATTAATTATAGTACTGAATAAATTGTGGTTGATTTCTTTTACGTTATGAGTTATGGGTTAGGCTTCTTCAATCTTCGAAGTTTCATACTTTTTTTAATTATTTCACTGCAAGCAAAAAGGTACCACCACTGATGTGTAGGGGGCAACATAAGAGAGTTAAAGATATAGGCAGGAGAAAAGTGAAGAGGAAGAGGAACCAGCTACAGGGGGTGACAGAGAAAGGGCAAGAGAAGGATGTGAACACATGTACGAAAACAGTTGCTAAGATAGAGAGAAAGGAAAAGAACAAGATACATGGAGTGATGTAGAAAGGACTGGAGTCAAGTGGATAAGAGATGGGAATTGACATTGCATTGAAATTCCTGGAGGTTGTAGCCGTCGGGTAAGCAAGTTTGAAAGGGAATTCCACAGGCTGGAAATGCGAGAAAAGAAGCTACTGGAGTAGAATTGTTGCCTGCATTTGGTTGATTTAACTGTAAAAGGACCTTTTTGCCAGTCTGGTTGTACGCATAAATTCTTCTGGAGGGGGCACCAGTGACCTAAGTTAGTGAAAGCAAAAGCCATGAAAATATTTGTAGAAGAGACACAGGGAAGCTACATTCTGCCGTTGAGACAAGCTCCCAGGTCGGAACCAATCATATTACAGATTCTCTTTTGGAGCCTGTTGAGAACACTGAGATGAACAATAGGGGCGCCTGAGCAGATATGACAACAGTATTGAATGCACGGTTGATTTGTCTATGTGCAAGATAGATTCCTGAGTAAAAAAAACGTCCTGGCCCGACACAGTGACCAACCTTCGTAGCAGTGAATTTAGTATTGATTCAATGTAACGATTCCACTTAAGGTCGGCCGTGTGGTGGTCATTTCTGCAGTGAGCATTCGTATAGAAGTTGCAGTGAAGAACTGCGTTCCTATGTAATATTCACTGTTGCCCATTTCTGTTGTACGCCTCTACATAGAAGCACACATTGGCCACTGGAATTTGTTTACTTATAATTATGCTTCTCCACGAATAAGCTTAGATTTGATCCAAGTTTCCTTTATTGAATCTGTGTATTTAATCAATACAGACAATATAAACATTTGAAAAGGAAAATAACACTGGATTATATTTAGCATCAACAAATATTTATATCTGTGTATTTATAGTAAATACTTCAGGACTTTCTGTTTTACAATATTAAGTAAAATATATAAATTCAGATTATTAATCAATACGGATTCTATAAAATTTGAAAAGTAGCTTAATCTTATATTACATTTAGAAGCTACAAATATTTCATATTGATATATCACGGAAAAGAAATATCAGTGTAAAGATTAGTGGAATAATAGTACTCGACAGAGGAAATAGATATAACGGATTTATTCAACTACTGTACAAGAAACAATAAGATACAGATAAGCAATCAACGAGTAGGATCGGAATAAACTATCAAATAGAGAATGCCTGCGCCTAAGACGTTTGCTCGCCTCGTCCTTCGCACCGCTCGTCACAGTCTCTTATAGCATAGAGCATTCCATTTTCCACATATATATATATATGTGTGTGTGTGTGTGTGTTATAGTGGAACATCCCGCCATCTCCCGAAAATGGAATAGAATATATATATATATATATATATATATATATATATATATATATATTACAGAATTTATTAACCCATAATTTTATCTGTGTTAGATACGGGCAATTATAGTACTATAAATATATTTATTTTTTCGAAACCAGGAGTCTACATAAAAACCTATCATTTTTATGAATTTTTCTTTTTTTTTTCAGTTTCTTATTCTTTATTCACGTATGATATTACCGTTTTTCTTTGGCTAATTTAACGAGTATGCTTCCCATAAGATCTTTCACAATGCTACCAGGGATCATGGCGAGTTAAACTTTGTTCCTGGCACATTGCAATCACATTTTAAGAAGCAAACACTATTTTACATTTATGTGGTTGTGAAACGAGACACATTAAATATTCTGCATCAATGTATTAGAAATTAATTACCACACAAATTCTACCTGCAAAGTCGTATTATGGGCGCAGCGTACATAGACATGTTTCCACGTCATTATATATGTAGAGGTTATATGAAGTGATGTTCACCGTTTAATTCTAGGTAAGTTATCAAATTGCAAAATATATCGTTTCTTTATTTACGAGGCATATATGAAATTGGCAATATATACTTTACCTACTTTTATTCCTGCGTTAAAATCATGTATCTGATTTTAAATAAATATACATGTATGATTTCCATGTAAATATTTATTAACATTTTAAAATGCTAAGTGCTGTATTGACACCGAATTTTCCTAAAGAATAGGCGCGTTAAGTATCAGAGTGACTCATTATTATCGTTAAAGTGTAATAAAAAAGTTCTTATTATTTTCATTTCATATGAAGGAAAGCATTAAATATCTGTCATCGTAATCGAAAATTTTATGAGAATTTGTGATTAAAATCTTGTTACTTTCCGCTAGATAAGATGTAACGCCCCAAAATGTGGAAGAAGCTCTTCAGAGGTTAATTTTACGTTTTGCAAATGACATGTGCAAGATAAGCATTAAATCTTGGGGGATAAGCAAAATAAATCTGTTGATAAGCACATTTACGTACACCGTTTAACCCTCAAAGAAACGTGTGAATGGTTTGGTTGGAAAAAGATAAAAATTTTGTCTGTATATTTTATGCGATACTTTCTACTGTTTTAATAAAAAAAGAACCGATCCAATAATTACAATAAAAAGAAACCAAAAATATAGAATAAAATCGCATTAAATTGAATTGTGATAACCTAATGGAAACCCATTTAATTTCTAATAATGAAAACAAACAATAATGATCAATTCAGTAAAATGATCACATAGTAGGAGAACAATTAAATTTCAGTCCGGGCCGCCTTGAAAGATTGGTTTGTAAATTCATAGCCCTAAGTTGTGGGGTTCCAGAACCCCCGGATTGAAAAGAGAGATTTTAATACGAGAATTCAGGTCCACAAAACACAACACAAATTTTGAGAAAAAAACAACGCAAGAAGAAATGTTGTATAAAATATGAAAATATTGTATTTGACAAAAGATATGCGGTATGAACAATTTGTACAGTTCTTTATAAAAAGATACAAAGATCAAACAAAAGATACAAAGAACTGTTGGTTGAATATAAAAATGTCTCTTGTATTTGAACAAATGTTGGTTGAATATGAAAGTGATGGTTCTGTGTCTGTAAATAAACAGAGTAGTAGCACAAAGTTTCTTTCCTTCTTATGTGTCAGCCGCTAAGGAGGGGGAAAGGAATGTGTTTCAAATTGTGTTGAAAGGGAGTGTGAATGAGAATTCCCAAAGAGAAAGAGGGAGTCAAATGGAGATAGTCGTAACTGGTAGAATATCTGTGTAAAAACAATTCGAAGTCGAAGAGATGTGAAAAGTTTTAAGGGCGGGAAGGTGTTTTGTTACTGTTGTTTTCTTTCTTCTTCTCATTCGTAGCGGTTGAATCGGCCACAGACTTGTTTGTCGGCGCTGGTCTTTTAATGTCGGTGCCAATCTGACTGTGTGTATCTGATACTGCGCCTTTCGGGTTGAACTGGCGTGGCTGAGTGTCTCTCCTTACTCGCTGACTGACAGATCGACTGCTTGTTTGACTGACGGATCGACCGAGTACTGTCTCTCACTGACCCGCTATGACAGGTTTAAGGGAGATCCTTAATTATTGAATTCTAGTCATGAGGGAGGCTCCACGGACCATTTTTTCTAGCTGTGCAAAAACAAAACCCGTTTCGCTGACGTATTTTGGATTTCTCGATTTGTCAACCATTCAGTATCGAGGGATTCGCCTTTCACATTGACTTGTGAAAAAGAAAAGCTTTTAGCTGTTTGAATCCTCTTTTGCGGATGGGCAATTTTACTTTGGGATTTTCCCCAATGTTGGTGTTTGAGTCCGATTTTGCGGCTGTGAAAGATGTTTTAGTTGGTTGATTGGTGATATATGTTTTTTATCCTATAAAGTAAAAAGCTACATAGACATGACTGACTGGGCAGAAGATTATCCCGCAATAGGTTGACATTGCTTTCTGAGGTAGACTGGTTACCAGCCAAGACTATAGAACCCAAATTGTCCTGTTATTTGAATCACAGCTAGAGAGAGAAGAGATATATCATATTATTAAGAACTAAATAGTAGGAGATCAGTTTATTACTTCATAACAATAAAAACCTATCCTTCACTTTATGCCCAATAGAAGACTTAATCATGTTTCCAACTATTATATTTAGTCAGTCACTTAAGTGCTATACGTGATACACATTTTGGGCGATCATGTCTCAAGGGAAACATGACTGACTGGGCAGAAGATAATTCCGCGGTACAGGTTTGTATGAGGATGACTATATATATATATATACTGTTCTCCGACAGGCAATATGGATTCCGATTTGACAGGTCCACAGCCGACCTGCTAACTACTGTAACGGAGTACATGCTACAGGCCCTTGATGAGTCTGACGAGGCTCGCGCGGTTGCTCTGGACATCTCCAAGGCTTTCGACAGGGTTTGGCACCCTGGCCTCCTATGCAAACTACGCGGTTATGGTATTACCGGTCGCCTGCTTGACCTAATCCAATCTTTCTTAAATAACCGCAAAATGAAGGTCGTTCTGAATGGGCGTGCCTCTTCGTCCTACAGCACGAATGCTGGTGTCCCACAAGGCTCTATCCTGGGCCCAACGCTCTTCCTTATTTTCATCAACGACCTCCCAGATGAGACCAAGTCCCAAGTAGGCATCTACGCAGATGACACTACAATATACTCCCGCTCCAGTAAGAAACCTGTCGTGGCGGACAGACATAATCTCGCTGCTGACCTTGAGCGGGATCTACACTCTGTGGTGAACTGGGGCAAGAGGTGGCTTGTCAACTTCAATTCATCTAAGACCAAGCTGTTGTCTGTCAACCATTACAGGCAACCTCTTCTGCCTCCCATAAGCATGGACCAGATGATTCTCCCGGAGAGTAATACACTACGCCTCCTCGGACTTACCCTGTCCTCTGACCTCAAATGGAAGCACTATATTGAATCCATAGCAAAATCTACTGCTAAGAAGATTGGGTCACTATGTCGATCCAGGATGTTTTTTCCACCTGAATCCATCCTGCATATATACAAGTCAACCATCCGTCCGTGCATGGAGTACTGCTGCCATTTATGGTCAGGTGCCCCTGCCGTTCTCCTCAGTGTTCTTGACAAGCTCCAAAGGAGAGTCTGTAATGTGATAGGTACTGATCTGGCGACTCGTCTGCAGCCACTTTCCCATCGTCGAAATGTGGCCTCCCTCTGTCTCTTCTATAAATACTTTCATGGCTTCTGCTCGGATGAGCTTAAGTCACTGATGCCTCCTCAACAGGTGTTTACCCGTTCAACCAGACTGGCAACTGGGTCCCACCCATTCACAGTCAGGTTAGCCAAACGCAGACGACAATTCTACTCCTGCAGCTTCCTCTCTCGCACTTCCCGCCTGTGGAACTCACTCCCGTATTCTTGCTTTCCTGACGGCTACGACCTCCAGAAATTTAAAAGCAAAGTTAATACTCACCTAGTAACCACTGGCCTCTAGCTCTCTCCCCTCCCCTGTATAACCTTCCCTTTCTCTCCGCCCATGTACCTGTCATTGCACCTGCTTTCTCAGCTTTCTATTGTTCCTTTCTAACTAGCTTGTACTCCTCACTCTTTTGTAATTAATCTCTTTACATTTATGTAACCCCCTGCACATCAGTGGCGTTTCTGCCTTGCTCGGGGTGAAATGATTAAAAAAAAAAAAAAAAAAAAAATATATATATATATATATATATATACTGTTGTGTTGGAATAGCGCCAAAATAACCTTTAAAAAGCCCATACGCGGTCACACCAACACGGAGATAAGTTGAAACCAATAAAAAAAGGTCAAACAAAATGATAGGACCGAACCAAACAGAAAAATTAATGAACACCTATTCTGTACAATATGCTCTCATTACGTTTGAACACTGTAGACAAGAATACTGCATATAGCCCCTGCATATATATCCTCAATGTATTGAGTTCTTTCCTTATATATAACACGCTAAAATTTACCTTCTTTAATTCCATGTGACTTTGGCTTAGCGACTCAGACTGACACCAAATCGGTCGAGTTTCGATCCCAACCGGAGGCGAGTGGATGTCTAGCCACACTGATGAGATGTGATACAGCGAAAAGGGTTGTATGTGGATGATGAATATATATATATATATATATATATATATATATATATATATATATATATGAATTGGCGAAAGCGATCTGGGATAGAGCATGTATAAACTTAAGAAGGGACATTGAGGTCAACACCAAGTGGAGACCATCTGTTTCATGCACGAAGTCCTGATGTTCTGAAAATTTCATTTCAGTATGCAATTAACCGATACACGTTTGGGTTCACTGTTTCAACATTTGCGTCAGCACGCACATATACGCGAACCGCACATGCACGCGTACACACACACTCACACAGACACACACACATATATATACATATTTAAAAATTGTACATTGCTTCGATACATGTGGCACGTGTATTAAAACACACACATATATACGCATATATCAACTAACGTTATCGTCTAATATACACCTAAACAGACAAGCATTTCTACACAAACATACACATACAATTTACCAGCCCAAATATTCTACCCGCATACAGTACAAAATGAAAAAAAATAGTTATTGCTTTATTACACGTAACACATATCTGACCAATACGAATTAACACTAATTCTCAACATACCAATATTCTGTCTTTTTCATGGTTTTTCATTTTTAAATTGTAATCACTCAATTATATGTCATCCGTGATGCACGGTTGAGCGATTATGTCACGAAAGAGGCATGACTGACTGGACAGAATATTATCCCGCAGTAGGTTGACATTACTTCCTGCGGTAGACTGGTTGCCAGCCAAGGCTATATAACCCAATCTGCCCTGTTATTTAACACGTAACTGGAGGAAAGAAAGTGATTAATAACTTTCCCAAGGGTATTTGTGCGTAAGTGAATGCAAAGAATTCAATGGAGTTAGAACTCGGCTACCCGATTCATATATATATATATATATATATATATATATATATATATATATATATATATATATATATATATGTATGTATATATATATGTATATATATATATATATATATATATATATATATATATATACATATATATATATATATATATATATATATATATATATATATATATATATATATATATATATATATATATATATATATATATATATATATATATATATATATATATATTATATATATATATATATATATATATATATATATATATATATATATATATATATATATATATATATATATATATATATATATATATATATATATATAATTTAAGTATATAGTTATAAATTAATTGTGCATTACGACTTGCGACACGGAAATTTCTATATTCCGAGATAGATTCTCAATATTAGGCAATGTTGCTGTTGGTTGTGCAGATTATTTACATTTAAATGACAAAAACCTTTCGTTTGCTGGGTATGCATGTGGGTAGATATAAAATTTACATGTGTGTTTCTTTTGGCCAATCAGAGTTGAGATTCATTTTGGGATTTGGCCCAAAAGAATACATACTAACCAACTTTTTCTCTTTTTTTCATTTTTCTTTTTTCCTCCCTCATCCTAATGAGCACTGTTTATAATAAAATAAATGCCAGGTCACTCAAAATAATAAAACCTTGTTTCTTCTTCATCTGGAATTATATATATATATATATATATATACTATTCAAAATAATAACTAAATAAATTCTGCAAGTATTTAAGTTTTAAATTTATACTAAGATAAACTTTAAGAAAAACCATTAACAAACAGAACCTAATTCCGTTACAATCCGGCGCACTAAGGCGTTGGATAAGAGGGGGGGAAAAGAAATCCGCGGAATAAAGGCAAGACATACGATACTCCGCAGTAAAGAAAAAAAAAACCAAACGGAATCAACCACAAAAAAAAGAAAGAAAAAAGTGCTCGATACAAAGTACAAACGAAATGCAAAATACAAACGAAATGCAAAAGTAGAGCAAAGATACACAAAGAATCTCAAGCTAGCCAAAACCTACCACGTTTTCACACTACGTCCCTGACGAGCCGTAGTGTGAAACCGCGGTAGGTTTTGGCTAGCTTGAGATTCTTTGTGTATATATATATATATATATATATATATATATATATCAAACACGCATCCATGTGTGTGAAATCCTATATGTTACAAAAACATATCACATAAACTAGCTTCAAACTGACATATTTTGCGTGCTGTGATTTGATTTTACTCAAAGTGTTAAAATTTGTCAGACAGAGATAAGCAGAGACGGACGGAAATTATTCTTTAAGTTATTATGCAAATCTGCAACGCGTATTAAATATGCCATCCATCACATGAAACTGTATCTGACAGCATCATTTCATACCTGATGATAAGGTAGGTGCTTCGTTGACTTTCGTTTACTCGCTTGCCTTTAATAGAGTCCGCCTGAGATAATTTTTCTAAACCCTCATTCCTGATTAAGCGTCAAAAGAATTTTAGATAACTTGTCCTAATTCTGAATGTAAGTGTTTATTTTGCTACTATTCTCAAATCAACAATTAAATTCACTAGGCTAGTTTCTCGTAAGACAAAACTGTATGAAGAACTCTGAGAATTAAAATGCGACACAGAGTTTCAAAGAGACATTGGCATGGTCAACATTTCAGAATCTAACCAGAGTATTGAAAAACTGAAAAATCTCATTAGAAAGAAAGAAAAGAGTGCTGGATTTCTATGTGATATCTGTCCTTCTGTATAGTAGTGAATGTCGGACGATCTCTTCATTGATGAAAGAGAGGCTTGAGGTAGCAGAAATTTGTTTGTACAGAAGGATGCTGAAAATAAAATGGACTGAACACATGTGCAACGATCAGGTGTTGGAAATGTTGCAAATGAGAAGAAAATTTATAATTAAATATCAGGAAGCGACAAAAGAGGTTCATGGGACACGTAATGTGGAAAGAAAGGACTGGAGAACTTGATACTCACAGGTCGGATAAATGGAAGGAGAGAAAGCGGAAAGCAGCGCGAGACGTACTTGATTGGTCTCGGCATATGGTTGTGAAGCGGGGCTTAGAAGAGATACCAAAAGAAAAATTATTGAGAGCAAGAGATCCAAGTGAGAGTCCATGATTGCCTACGTACTGAAGGGACACGTTACATAAAAAAAGAAGTTGCTGATTGTTGTTATTGCTTGTCATGATTGACTGCAGACCCTAAGGAATCTGTTTTTTTACAACTGCCTTTTTATTAAACCTGGCATCGTCGTTCTTCAATTATTAGCAGTTCCAATATCATATTTATTTCTATGCTAGGTCTACTAATGAGAACGTCATAGAGAACCACATGCGTTCGTTCTATCAAACGTCTAACTCTCCAGTCAAACAAGCAGTCGATCTGTCAGTCAGCGAGTAAGGAAAGACACTCAGCCACGCCAGTTCAACCCGAAAGGCGCAGTATCAGATACACACAGTCAGATTGGCACCAACATTAAAAGACCAGCGCCGACAAACAAGTCTGTGGCCAATTCAACCGCTACGAATGAGAAGAAGAAAGAAAACAACAGTAACAAAACACCTTCCCGCCCGTAAAACTTTTCACATCTCTTCGACTTCGAATTGTTTTTACACAGAGATTCTACCAGTTACGACTATCTCCATTTGACGGGTTTTGATTACTACCCTTTTTTCCCCACACATGAACAACTATGCCTGATTAAATATTCTCTCACCACACTACGGCTTTTTGATGTTAATGAAGCTTTATTTTGTAGCTCGGTTTGTTTAACCTTTATATTAAGAATATATATTTGTAACAAGCTAGCTGCTAATTGTATGAAAAATATATTGAATAAACAAAAAAATATTCCTCTATATATCCTTTATAATATTTAAATTCCAATCATTATTCGATAATAATCTATGTTCAGAACAAAAAAAAGGAAAAAAACATGATCCTTAAATTTTCATGTCCTGATATTTCCTGTTTTAGGATGTAAAATTGTTATTGCATTTAGTGTAAACGCTACATACTGCAATAACATTGCACCCAAGATACATATTCTGTCATATTTAAACTTTAATTTGCAAGTGTTAATGAACTTTATGTTCGAAATATTTGAACTTTGATTAAACCAGTTAATTTCAAAATGTAAAAAATGTCAATAAATATTTATGAAATGGGATAAAGCAATTTTACAGAATATTTGTTTTCATTAAAAAAAAAGGCCTTCAAACAGAATTTCGTCCAAATTCTAGAGAAAGGATTTAACAATGTGCTTAACCAAGTAAATTCAGATTATCGGAATTTCATCATTGAACTTTTTTTTATGAATGAATATCAAAAGTTGGAAACATCAGCCGTAGTTAATTGGTTAAAACTGCAAATACCATTCCTGATTCAAAGGTTGCAGCATTTCTCCTGATTAATTTGCCAGAATAAATATCATTCGTGATTCTTCGTACGTCTTAACCTATATTATAGGCAGATTTATGTGTTGTCTTTATGAATAACGAAATGTCTAGCAATTCTGCTATTGTAGATAAGCGTTTACCAGTGTTTCTTAGGCTCACTGTTCAATTGTAGGCAAAAGTCAGAATTGCAAGTAATGGGTAATTAATAAACTGGATAAACGCTTTCATTCCACTCACATTTCAACTCATTTGCTTATGACTTCTGCTCAATAAATGCATGCCTACGTCAAAAATACAGATTACATTACCATTTCTTGCACACATATGAATAATATCAGAATTCAATGCAACGCTTTCCACCCATCTGCGACATTTCTAGACCATTTCACATTAATCCGTAGGTTAATTTCTCTAATGTTAGACTTACGTTGTTTCTCAACTCCCTCCACGACATCCGCGATGACATCACTTCTATTCCTGACGGCACAAACTCTTTCTCAGGTTTTAATAGTTCCGACAAAGCCACATTTTTTAATCATATCACCCCGAGCAAGGCGGTAACGCCACTGAAACGCAGGGGGCTACGTAGAAATGAAAAGATTGGAAAAGAGAAAGCCGGAAACCACATCCTAAACAAGGAACAAAGGGTGAGCCTCTTCACCTGTTCAATAGACGTGGGTGGAGTGTGAACCGGGTGATAGTTTAGTCTATCTACTCTAATTGAAAAAAAAGAAAGCAGTGGAAAGATTTAAAAAGAGAAAGCCGGAAACCACATCCTAAACAAGGAACAAAGGGTGAGCCTCTTCACCTGTTCAATAGACGTGGGTGGAGTGTGAACCGGGTGATAGTTTAGTCTATCTACTCTAATTGAAAAAAAAGAAAGCAGTGGAAAGATTTAAAAAGAGAAAGCCGGAAACCACATCCTAAACAAGGAACAAAGGGTGAGCCTCTTCACCTGTTCAATAGACGTGGGTGGAGTGTGAACCGGGTGATAGTTTAGTCTATCTACTCTAATTGAAAAAAAAGAAAGCAGTGGAAAGATTTAAAAAGAGAAAGCCGGAAACCACATCCTAAACAAGGAACAAAGGGTGAGCCTCTTCACCTGTTCAATAGACGTGGGTGGAGTGTGAACCGGGTGATAGTTTAGTCTATCTACTCTAATTGAAAAAAAAGAAAGCAGTGGAAAGATTTAAAAAGAGGAAGCCGGAAACCACATCCTAAACAAGGAACAAGAGATGAGCATCTTCACCTGTTCAATAGACGTGGGTGGAGGGTGAACCGGCCGATAGTTTAGTCTATCTACAAAGAGGTGTTAACTGGGGCACGGAATCGATTGTGAATTTTAATTCCTAAAAAATAAAAGTGCTATAGTTTAGTCATCATAGACAATCTTTTTTGCCTTCCATTTGCATAACTGATTCTAACACCCGGAAGTTTAACTCAGTGTACATTCTTGGCCTTAGATTTTCAACTCATATAAAGTGAACTAATTATAGTGTATCAATTACTAGACATTTATTCAGCTACCATTTATCTAGAACATTGATTAAACTAACATTATTCCACTCATTAAATCTTGCTGTAATATTTGATCTGGTGCTCCAGATATATTCAATTTTTGTGCAAACTAATTAAAACGAATAATGTCTTCTTAGGATCTTTCACAATTTCCCTGATCACGTATACGTCGTCTATTGGCGTTCGTTTTCTCTTCCGATCAAATTATCCTTTACGTTTTGAACTGATGGATCAAGTTTGTTTCTTCACCTTGATGGGACGATTGACAATTGAAATGCTAACACCAACAATATCCGCGATCCTTTGTAAGCTTGGCCAGTGCGTTCGTTTAGCGTGAGAAATATTTTTATACTTCCTAGAAGTAACGTACATCGCAGGTTCGTGTCAAAATCAAAGGCTTTGGTTAATTTTCTTATTGCCTTGACGTGGCTTCCCTCAGCCCTTTTGATAAATATTTCTATTCGTATTGTTTTAATGCACTCTGGTACATCTATCGTATGAATTTAAGCGTACTACTTGACTCGCAATTGGGACACATCGATGTGGAATTTTCTTTCCTACCATATACGAAAATTTAAATACGGTTTCAGTAGCCATTTGTGGTCTTACTAAATCCGGGTCTTTACTATCATTTCTTCTCACTAAAGAGACTCATTATCTTTCAGTTTCATGTACATACGAAGTCTCAAGATAAATGCTGTCTTGTTTGGGAAGAAATGGTAAAAAAAAATGAGAAGAATAAATGATATAAGTACGGTGACTCCGACTTTGGCATGCATATACAGAGCGTTGCAAAACTGTCAGTCCGTTAAAAGCTATGAATTTTAGGATGGTTTTATTACACGGATGTGCGTTCTGGTGTCGTGGGTATCAACTCGCAACGACAAATCGGGAAACCGAGTTGAATTCCTTGCATTCACTTGCGCACAAATGGGAAAGGCATTAATCCGTCTCTTCCCTCCAGTTATAGATTAAATAATAGGACAGACTGGGTTCCATAGTCTTGGTCAGCAACCAGTCTACCGCAGAAAACAATAGCAACCTACTGCGGGATAATCTTCTGTCTGGTCAGTCATGTCTCTTTCGAGACATGATCACCCAAAGCGTGTATCACGTATGTCACTTAACTGACTGACTTATTACATTAAAGAATAAAGATATATCGAGTATCAAAATGACATTGAAATAAGTCTACAGCATATTTAAAAGCAGTATAATGGACACTAGAATTTATTGTAATCTTGTCACCGGTACAATGCATTTCTATCAAATAGGTAAAAGATTTACGATTCCAGTAGGAAGATGTAATAATCAATAACAGAATGCATTTCAACGCTAAGATTGTTTCTGAATTGAGTTTTTATTGACTACGGATTCGTTGAAACAAGTATTTTTTTGAATTTCATTTTGGTAATAATCAATTATTCTTATTTGTAGAATAATATGAGAACAGACAAATGGAAAATGTTAAAACTATTTCGCTAGCACCGAAAAAAGGGTGATTTAAAAAGAAAATATAAATTTAAAAACATTTTTCGTTTTATTTAAGTATTAAATGACTGAATACGAATTATTTGAAAAATGTCACACAAGAAAAAGATAAAAGAAAGAGAGCAGGGTGACAGAATCATAAAAAGACAAAACATTGTAAAGAAAACAACGAAGTAAAAGATACAATCGAAGAAGAAAAGAAGGAAAAATATAATTAAAAGAAATAAAGAAAAAAAGAAGAGACTTAAATACACAATGAGAATTAAGAAACGTGGAAAAGAAAATGAAAACAAATAAAAAGAATTCGAAAAAGCAAAACAATTTGAATAAAAGAAGCAAATCAAAGAAGAAAACAGGAATACAAAGACGATGTAAATATGAAAAAAAGGAACAAAAAAGAAAAAGAGAAAGATGTATAAAAAACACTGAGAAAAATCGTGCTGAATAGAAACGTAAGAATGAAGGCTAAACGTAAAAAAAAAAAGAGAGGAAATAAAAATGAGAAGAAATAAAAAATTATAAAAGAGAAATGAGAAAGGGAATCAATAAAACAGAAAAAAATGCGAGAAGAAAAAAAATGCGTAAAATAATTGGAAAGAATTTTTTCATTTGCATAACTTGCAGCAAAATTTTCCGCTTTCTGTTATGGGAAATGAAGATCTTATGAATCTGAACAAATACTATATCCAGGCGTACCCTGGAGCAACGCCTCCAGGTTCTGATACCTTTAGTTGGCGTTAAAAACTGGACTCCAAATGATGGACGAAAACACTCCCAAATAATCGAACAGATTTGTGTGAAATCACTTGTTAAATAAGGCGGTTGAAACCGACAGATTGGTGACGGAAAAGAATAATAAATTTCGATTTAAGCTCTCATCGACTCGGCGTTTTGCTGAAGAAAACTGTTGCTTCAAACGATTTTTGAACAGCCACTAATACATGATGATACAATCATCTGATTGATATTACATTCGAGTAAGTAACGGCAAAAACCAAAATATTTAAGTCAACAATAATTGAAAAATATTCAAACATACAAATCTATAGTTTAAGATCATACAAAATCAGATGAAAGTGTTTACAATTCTTGAAAACTCCACTTTTATTTTGAAATTTCAAAACAAAGATGTGCGTTCATAAAATCCTTAGCGTGCGTTTGAAAAATTGGAGATTCAGTGAAAATACAGAAAGGTTGAAACCAAGTTGCGTAATCGACTGACTGCAAAATGAATATATATATATATATATATATATATATATATATATATATATTAATTAGAGAATATTTTCAAAATTCAAAGGTGTCGGATGTAAATTTCGACATAGAATCTCTAATAGAGATTCTACGTCACGTCAGCGACATTGTTTTTTTTTCCAAATGGCGAAGGCCCTGAGGTACTGTGTGGAGAGGTTTTAGGTTAACAACGGTCACAAAGTAGAACAGGACACAGCTGGTAGTCGCGGGGATACAGGGTGTTGAAACGGTATATTTAGGAAGGGGAGGACTAGGAGTTCATATTTTACATATATATAATGTTATATTTACGGATTCATCACTTTCAAAAAAGTTTAAATAGAAAACGCATAGTGTATAACTGATGCTATCTGGTAAAATGGTCAGAAATTAGCAAAGATGAAAATACGCTTCACATTTGTTTAAATTTATATCACTACACAGGAGTCAGTTTAAAAGTACATGTATTTTTGTCACACCTTGTATAAATTTGTCCTTCTTTTTAATGTTTAATGATAAAGGAAAGAGAAGATTAGAGTGATGTATCTTAGTAACTGAAAGAGAACATATTGTTCTGAAATGAAAATGAAAGTTCAAAGTTCAGATTTAATAACGAAGAATAAACTACATATTTCTTTGTCATTCATGTCTTCATTTTTCTCACACAGAATTCAACAAAACCTGCCTTAACCGTTTAAGTCTTTGTAAAATGTAGTAATTTAAAGCACTATTTACACACGTGTTACTTGAAATATAAGTATAGCTTTGCACAAATCAATAACAATATTGGTTTCTGCATGACATTTTTTCGGGGAGAACCTGATTTTTCTTTTTAATAATTTTACTTGAAGCAAAGCAATAAATCCAAAACAAAAAACGCAAGATTATTCGGGGTTAGAGAATACTAGAAAATAAAACACGAACAAATATAGAGAACAATAACGAATACGAATTAAGAAAACAAAAGATAACTAAGTGGAGTGGACGGAGAAAGGTGCATGAGAGAGATGATGCGGGTTTAGTGAGATAGGAGATGACTATTGACTTTACATTAAAAGCTGTCGGGTTATCTATCTATCTATCTATCTTTTATAATCATATCGCCCGAAGCAAAGCATTTTACTGCCACTGTTTTGCATGGGGTTACATAGGAGGAAAGTTAAGAGAAAGAGTGACAGGTTATAGGGGGAGTCAGGAAGTGGACAAGAGAAGAATGAGAATACTGATGAGAGTGGAGTGGGCGGAGAAAGGAGCATGAGAGTGATGATGCAGGTTAGTGAGAAAGGAGATGACTAATGACTTTACATTTAAATTCTTGGAGATTGTAGCTGTCGGGGAAGCAAGTAAACGGAAGGGAGTTGCACATCCTGGAAGTGCGAAAAAGAAGCTGCTGGAGTAGAATTTGCGCTTAAATTTTATCACAATATATATATATTTTAATTCAGATACTTCAATCCAAGGGAAAAAAGCAGGAAGGTAAATTCCAAAAAACCCGATCCTAATTAATATTAAAAATTTATTTTAATATTAAAAAATGATACAGGAAGAGAGCTCCATGTAATAAAATATTACAGAGCAAATATATATTAAAAAAGGATTAATTCAAAGATGTTGAATGGCCATTTCGATATGAAGATCCCCACGGGGGACGACACATCACCTCAGCAACAGAAAAAACCTCCAGTTTCTGAAAGTTTTTTTCTGTTGCTGAGGTGATGTGTCGTCCCCCGTGGGGATCTTCATATCGAAATGGCCATTCAACATCTTTGAATTAATCCTTTTTTAATATATATATATATATATATATATATATATATATATATATATATATATCCGAGTGAATAAGGAACGAAGAAAAATTTACAACGTCCAAAATATTAATTTAAAACAGTGCTCGATATATAATATAGAGTTGTCAATATTTATTATAGATTATATTTTAGAACATATACAATTATTTTATATCCACTACAAATTATACATTATGTGTTGACATTGAAATTACAGTGTCTCATAAGGTGGTGTTGAAAGGAATGGAAAGGCTCTTTTCTTATATTTGGCAAGTTGTGTGTGGGATGTTGGTAGGGGGGTAGCGATAAGAGAATAAGTCTTGTAAATTGTCTGTTAGAATCGTGAAAGAAGTGGGGTGGGTATGGAATATAGTTGATTAATGGAAGTGTCGGCAATTTTGTAGACAAATTTAACATTAGAGGGTTGGGTATAGGTTTATGGCCTCAAAAATAAATATAACTTTTTTTAGATGTTCTAAAATATAATTCATAATATATATATATATATATATATATATACACAAAGAATCTCAAGCTAGCCAAAACCTACCGCGGTTTCACAGTACTGGTATGGTTCGTCCTTGTCTTGGTGGTTGTCTATTTATTTGGTTAATCTTTGCTTTTGCCTTTGCCCTGACGAGCCGTAGTGTGAAACCGCGGTAA
Source organism: Ascarosepion bandense (assembly GCA_037127315.1). Lineage (NCBI taxonomy): Eukaryota > Metazoa > Mollusca > Cephalopoda > Sepiida > Sepiidae > Ascarosepion > Ascarosepion bandense. The sequence goes on from JBBBDQ010001869.1 coordinate 3,567,245, forward strand.
GTTTTGGCTAGCTTGAGATTCTTTGTGTGTCTTTGCTCTACTTTTGCATTTCGTTTGTACTTTGTATCGAGTACTTTTTCTTTTCTTTTTTTTTGTGGTTGGTTCCGTTTGGGTTTTTTTTTTCTTTACTGCGGAGTATCGTATGTCTTGTCCTTATTCCGCGGATTTCTTTTTTTTCTCCCCTCTTATCCAACGCCTTAGTGCACCGGATTGTAACGGAATTAGGTTCTGTTTGTTAATGGTTTTTCTTAAGGTTTATCTTAGTATAAATTTAAAACTTAAATACTTGCAGAGTCTATTTAGTTATTATTTTGAATATATATATATATATATATATATATATATATATATATGAATTTGGTGATACAACAACACACACTTCACAAATTCACACATTACTTGCCATATTTCGCCTGTTTCACGTATCTAACCAACCGACTTAGAAAAACAACAACAAATGCTCATGCATAACCGATTATTTCTCCTATTAAATTCTAATTTCTCAATTAGTAAAAAAATTCGCAACATGATTGAAAAATATTTTTGGGAATATTAAATCAAGTTTCTCTCCTTTCATACGTTAATGGCTCATTTCTTTATACCAGACACCAAATACCAGTTTTCTACATAAATTTACTTGCATGTCTCACAAAGTCAGGCTCTAAGAGCCTTTTGTCAATATTCTGTTTTTCTTTCAGTTGAGGTGCTGTAGAAATATCTGAAACTGAATATCTCTGAAAAGTCTTTAAATGAATTAAAATAAAATGCTGCTCTCCATTTTAGCCCCGGGGTTTATAGGTCTAAATCATTACATTTTTTAAAAAATTAGAAAAGTGTTAGCTTTGATATATTCTTCCTCGTAATTACAAATAGGATTAATACAGTTCCGTAATCAACCCGAAATTACAATTCAGTCAATTAAGTACCATGGGTGATATACGCTTGGGTGATTATGTCTCGAAACAGACATGACTGATTGAGAAGAATATTTTTCCACAGTAAGCTGCCATTACTTTCTGCGGTAGACTGGTTGTTAAACAAGAGTATAAAACCAATTATATCTTGCTATCATTCCTTAGAAGTAACGAATTAGTACCTTTTCTAAAAGTATTTGCGTGTAAGTGAATGCAACGTATCAAACTGGAATTCGAACTCAGCTCTCTGATTTCTCATTCCGAACCGATATCTACTACATCACAACGCATCAGTCAGTTTAGTGCCATACGTGATACACGCTTTCGGCAATCATGTCTCGAAAGAGACACAACTGACTGGACAAAAGAATATCCCGCATTAGGTTACCATTGCTTTCTGCGGCAGACTGGTTGCCATACAAGGCTATAGAACCAAATCTTTCCTATTATTTAACCCATAACTGGAGGGAAGAGACGGATTATTACCTTTCCCAAGGGTATTTGTGCGCAAGTGAAAGCAAGGAAAATCAACTCGGGTTCGAACTCGGCTCCCCGATTTGTCGTCTCGAGTCGATATCCACTGCACCACAAACCACATCCTTATCGCAAGGCATCGACATCTCAAAAACCACAAATATCACTTTGCTGTTTTGTGCGCGGACACTGTGTCGCTTTTGTTGACGAATATTTTGAGAATAGCACTTATCATTTTAGAGGATAATTTATCATGAAACCTTCGGCTATAACACCAAACATCAGGTGTGAATTTACAAAATCTAAAAGGAATATAACATTAAGGAATCTGAGATAAGGTTGAATGGCCCCAGAGAAGAAACGAATTCGATATTATTGAATATCTATGACGGTATGATCAAGTAGGATGAAACAGACTGAATGCGACCAATCCCCGAAGACCTCAACGGCGGAATTGGCAAAGATTTAGACAATTTCAGCGACCAAACTGGCGAAAGTAGGCAGTCGGTCTGGTATAATCAAAACAGACCTTGAGAGACTAAGCATATGACAGCCCGATTCAACCAGGTTTGGCAGACTCGCTTGTCTCAATTCCGTTTTGAACCGCGAGAGATTCACTTCTAGTGAAGTGCATGGGCTTCTCTGTCGCACACAGATGCTAACCAAAATGAATTTCACGCAAATAGCTGTGTCAGTCTCTATTTGATTACAGTTAAGGAGTAGGCTGGGCTTTCACAGCCATCTTTGACACCGCCACTATAGGGGAGAAAGTGAATAAAGAACGAGGATAACGATTCCAATTCTAAAATGCGATCGGAGGCCAACTACGACAAATACACCTGTCAATATAATTGGGAACAATACAATGTAGAATGAGGAAACATTAATAAAAGCTAACAGAAATTTCTTCAAGAGTGGAAAAAACTAATCATGTAAGCCGAATGTTTTGTAGATGTAACAAAAATTATTTATGACATTGAAAAGTTAGTTCAGTAAATATCAGTCACTTAAATGACATACGTGATATTCGCTTAGGGGAACCTATCTCGAAAGAGACATGACTAACTAGGCAGAATATTTTCCCTCAGTAGATTGCCATTACTTTCTGAGGTAGACTAGCTCTCAACCAAGGCTGTATAACCTAATCTGTTCAATTATTTAGCCCATAGCTGGAGAGATGAGGCGGATTAATACCTCTCCTAATAATATTTGCGCATAAGTGTATGCAAGTGAAATTCGAACTCGGTTCTCTGATTTCACGTTCCGAGTCGATATCCGCTAGCTCACAACGCACATTCACAAATCTGAATAAGTTCACCATTTTAGAAGCGATGAGTAAACCTCCTGAATAGCGAATATTTTGTGTAGAATTTTAGAAAGTCATGCGAAAGAAGTAACACATGTAACGAAGTTGGCATGACTGTAGAGGATATTAAAGATCGAAACTTAATCGCTACTAATATATATGAAGTCAGTACAACTATATGAGTAAATAATATGATGAAGCAAACACAGACAAGACGAAGAAAATGTAAAATGATCGCTAATAAAATAATAAGATGATTCAAATAATTAAACAAAACACACAAGACATCAATGAGTGGGGAAGATAATTTTAAAAAAAGATTTGAAGGTGGATTGTCTTTTACCATATGCACCATAAATAGATAAGCTAAATTTAAATTAAGTGCCAGACGGTTACAACCTCCAGGAGTTTAAATGTCAGATCAATAGACACCTCCTAACACACTAACTCACACCCACTCTCTCCAACTCTCTCCCTATGTACATCCTAAGTCGCCTACCACCCTCCTTCTAACATTTCCCATACCCAATCGTTCTATGTAACCCCCTGCGCTATAGTGGCAGTGGAATGCCTTGCTTGGGGTGACACGATTTTAAAAAAATACGTGATACACGCTTTGGGCGATCATGTCTCGAAAGAGATATGACTGCCTGGGCAGAATATTATCCTGCAGTAGGTTGCCATTGCTTTAAGCAGTAGACTGGTTGCCAGCCAAGGCTATAGAACCCAAATCTGTCCTATTATTTATCCCATAACTGGAGAGAAGAGACGGATTAATACCTTCCTTTAAATTTGTCTCAATGAATGAAAAAAAGAAAGTTTTAGGAACGCTTGATATTCCTAAGTTAGATTATGTTGGATTTTGCGAATTTAGCGTCAGATCAAAACTTGTTTGGTTAATTAATTTAGAAGATAAGTGGTTAATTAATTTAGAAGATAAGTGGTTAATTAATTTAGAAGATAAGTGTTTACAGGAAATAAGTAACAGTGAGTTATAATAAGTTAACATATTCTTCAAAATGTAAACATCAATTCGATTAAAATTAAGTCAAACTAGTTATATTATTTATATTGTTCGGACTGTTGTTCTCATTTTTGTTGCCATGTTTCCGACGTTTCGGCCTCTGCACACTCCAGCCTACTTCAGGTGATAGAAATCTCGACCTGAATACTTTATTTCGATCACAGCGTTATATCATCCTCATGTTCAATGTCACTTCCGTTAAGCATGTAGTTATCTTTCTTTAACTTAACATCCAAAGTTATTTGTTCAACACTGCTGTAGCCTGGTACCGAACGCACAGCACTATGGGTGAAATCACAGAAATTAACCAACGCCTACAACCAGTGGACCATGTGTTATAAATAGGTCGACTTTATATACTCACATTCGTGTCTCCAACCAGATTATAACCCCTTTTGTGAAGGCATGCTCCTTTGTAGGAGATAGCTTCGGTGAATCTTCAGTCCTTCTCAAATGTAATGAGTTCTTACGGATTTCTTATACTTATATTTTGCATTTCCAGTCATAAATATAGTGAAATTTAAATGTAGTAAAAAGTAGCAAACATCAGAAAGCGATGTGTATGTGTGTGTTGAAACAGATTAGTTTGATTTGGACATGTTAGTAGATAGCCCACTATCAGAGGGGTACAAAACAAAAAAATCAAATTGTATATAAAAACAACAATTTTATATGTATATCAATTGAGGTTTTTACAAATAAAATAATGTCTTTTTGGTTAGTCAGTCAGTTAAGTGCCATACGTGATACACGGTTGGGCGATCATGTCTCGAAAGAGACATGACTGACTGGGCAGAAGATTATCCCGCAGTAGGTTGCCATTGCTTTCTGGGGTAGACTGGTTGCCGACCAAGGCTATAGAACCCAATCTGTCCTGTTTTTTAATCCATAACTGGAAGGAATAGACGGATTAATACCTTTCCCAAGGGTATTTGTGCATAAGTGAATGCAAGGAATTCAACTGGAATTCGAACTCGGATCTCCGATTTCTCGTTCCGAGTCGATATCTACTGTTTATAGTAGTAATTGCTGAAAGAGTATATGCGTATGTATGTGTGGGCATTTGTTTGTTAAGAGTGTCTTTGAAGTGTTTGCTCAGTCTTTCGGGTACCGGTCACTTATTAAGTAGATTGTTGAACCGTGAAGAAAAGAAGATGTGAGTGATTGAGTGAGTGAGTGAGTGAGACACAGAGAGAGAGAGAGAGAGAGAGAGAGAGAGAGAGCGAGATGCTAAAATAATTCGATCGCGAGAGAGAGAGAGAAAGAGAGAGAGATGCTAAAATAATTCGATCGCGAGAGAGAGAGAGAGAGAGAGAGAGATGCAAAAATAATTCGATCGCGAGAGAGAGAGAGAGAGATGCTAAAATAATTCGATCGCGAGAGAGAGAGAGAGAGATGCTAAAATAATTCGATCGCGAGAGAGAGAGAGAGAGACAGAGACAGAGAGAGATGCTAAAATAATTCGATCGCTTGACGTTTGTCAAGGGACGTGTTAATTATGTTCGTATTTTCTCTACTGCGACCGTCTTCTTGTCTCGTTCATTTATTTCGTTTTCTAGGGCGCCAAACAGGTCATTTTGGAATTCACACCCGGATATAATTCTGGGCTTACCCTTGGACGACAAACAAACTTCGCGACGGCTCGCGAAAAGGGTACGTAAAAGGAATTTGATATTAATTTTTTTGTTCATAATTAAAGATTATTTGAATTTTTCTTTTTCTTTTCTTTTAGATGTTTTCTAGTTTGCTATTTGCCGAAAATCATTTCACATTGAGGTGTGAAATTTTGCGAGTTTTGAGTGAAAAGTTTGTACATTCCAGAAAATTATTTTCTTATTTTTTTCTAACAAAATCAATGAGTCAGATTTAAATTTAACTTTACAATTTGTTTGTTAACTACAAAACACTTCTATTCAAATATCTATTGCTTTCATGATTTATGTAATCAGATGACGATTAAATGGCATTGAAAGAGGTTAATAGTATAGTAAATTAGAAAACACGACAAGTTAAATCTATGATGATAACGCAAGAGAATTATCGAAAGTTTGATCTCGAAGAAAAGAGATATAAATATAGCCATAGTCCCTGACATTCTAAGATGTATTTTCGACGAGGTTCATCACTGACATCACTGGCGTAGTCAAGAAAGATGCTGTGTGAGGTGATCACGACTGTTGGACTGAACTTGGTGCGAATTTTGAAGAAAAGTTCGTTCATCCACTGTCCCAATCTGCCAATGCTCAAGATTTTACCTGCAAATTTACTCGAATACACCTGGGAATAGACAGCAGAGATGTGGCATAAGTTTAATGTAAAGTATATGGACTATAAGAGTCAACACTTGTTTTTCTTCACAGGTGCACATTTAAAGTTAATTGACATTACACAAATGACTGCAGTAAACTTCCTCTAAAACGACAGAGAAGTTAAGACGCAGGATCATGACGGACCATCATTCCTATATTCTCATCAGTAAAAAGAATTTGAATCGTTCTGAATTTATTAAGTACACTCTTCGAATTCCAGTTGAATTCAAAGCATTCACTTACGAGCAAATACCCTTGGGAAAGGTCCGTCTCTTCCTTCCAGTTATGGGTTAAATAATAGGTCAGATTGGGTTCTATAGTCTTGACTGGCAACCAATCTACCGCAGAAATCAATGACAACCTACTGCGCGATAATCTTCTGCCCAGTCAGTCATTTCTCTTTCGCGACATGATCGCCCAAGCTTGTTTCACATCTGGCACTTAACTGACTGACACACAAACAAATAGAAATTAGCAAGCTTCTATTTGTAGAAAAATTACGACTGAATAGGGAATATAATTCTTACTGGGCGCTCTACACTTTCAGCCTTGTGCCACATCTAACCTAGAATTAAAGAATTACAGCATTTCTACGTAATGTAATAGTTAGCAAGCTTGTCTCGCTAGGCAAATTACGACTGATTACGGAGTTCGATCTTCACTGGATGCACCAGTGGATGGCCCATGTGACATGCATAACCTAGACCTAGGATATAACGGCACTTCTACGTGATGTAATAGGAAACTTGTCTCGCTAGATAAATAACAACTGAGTAGATAGTCCGATTCTCACTGGGTGCTCCACACATTTGGCCTTGTGTCATATCTAAGCTACGTTAAGTCAATCAACATGCAAAAAAAGAAGAATACACTTTTGCAATGGGGATTGCGTTATTAAATAAAACATCCCTTATAACACATCGATACCGCAGTGGTTTGAGTTAGCACTAAAATATAATAAAAAAGAAAATTGACTTTTTTTTTTAAATAAGCAGCGTGGTTGAAAAAGGAAGAACACACGCCATTAGCCGCCATTGCTCACGCATGATTTTCTATACCGCATTATTTAATATTATTTTATTGAATTAACATTCAATAGATAGATTGTATATTTTGAAATCAACCAAATCAGAGAATGAGACAGACAATCATACAAAATAAATAAATCAATAATTTCAACTTTTGTAGTAAAAAAGCGGGTAGAATGAAATTTTATCAGTAAAAAAATCTGTGTTTCACTGGCATTCATAAAATCAAATATTATTTACGTTTATATACTATTTTCTAAAGTAATAATAACGTTTAATGTCCCTATGAATCCTACATATTTTTTTAAAATTTTGCTATTCCAAGCAAGGTGATAAAAGCCACTAATAGGCAAGTGGTTACTGAGAATAAAACGTAAAGCAATAATTTTAAAGAGAAGCGAGAAGATGGTGACTGACTTTGCGTATAATTTTTATATAAAATATAAATAAATAATTATATAATTGTATATATTTATATAAAATATAAATAAATAATTATATAATGAAATGAAATAACAAATAAATTAAAAACTTACTGCTCCTGCAGTTACTTTTATAATGTTGATTACAGAGTAGAGTTTAATAATGTAATTTTGTTATTACAATGGATTATAAAATCATTAATGGGGGTTGGAGAAAGTTAAACAATATTATTGTGGGTGTGTCAGCCGCAATCATATTTTTCAATTTTTACTAACCACCTCTCGTTAATTTTCTGAATAACGATGAATAAATTTTATAAGTTCTAAAATAAATCATTTTTACCATTTATTTTTTAAATGTCATCTGAAGAAAAACTATATTGTTCTGAAACATGACAATTTTTGTTTAGTGATATAATGCGTTGAAATAAACCATTGTTAGAACAAAATTATGAATATATCAGAACACCGAGCCTGATAATTTAGCAAAATTAAGTGCTCGAACGAGCGGTAGCTTTAAATTTTTTCTTGTCCAATAGGGAGTCAACTTTCCTAGCAGTTAACTTAGCAGCTGATTCAATATAATTGTTCTGTGTCTTAACGAAAAATTCACTAATGCTTATGAAGGGTAAAAATAGGTTCTCCTTGTGTCGGAAACCTCTAACAAGAGGAAGGATCAATCATATACCATCAAACCCACGCCAAATCTCTTCCGTTCTCTGAAGATCGCAGCAATATTATGAAGATTACATTTGATTATCCTATTATAATAGGGCGTGATAGTTTGCACGACCTTTATGCCCTGTCAGTACCTCATAAGCAATGGATTATTCGGTTTTAATATCGTGGAAAGACGCAAAAAGACAATACTTGGTTTATATAATAAACCTGAAAGAAGAAAGAAAGCAAACATAGAAGATAAAAGTGGATAGAGAAACACAGTTTAAGCAGATAAAAGCAGATACTACACTTTGATATTTTGTCAAAAATTCGAGAATTATTGACAGTTGTTCTAAATGTGGCAATTTTCAGACGCACAGGATCGAACGGCTGCGACCGAATAATACAATCGCCAAAAATCCAATTGATATCAATCCAGCTGATAAACAAAATAACATCGTCTGCTGGATTATTTTTAAATTATGATTAACAGAAGTGTTCGTAAGAAAGAAAGAAAGAAAGAAAGAAAGGAAGAAAATAAGAAAGAAAGAAAGAAAGAAATGTTTAACGTCTCTTGCCAATACCTCATAAATAATGGACTATTTCGTTATCATTGCAGAGAAAAACAATTATATACGCTACCTCAGTTCAGTGAGAAAATGAAAGAAAAGAAAGAAAAAGAAATAAAAAGTGTACAGTAGAATTGCTTCGTGGTTGTTTTGATGAAATGGAAAAAGTTACCAATTTCAAATCTTTTCTTATGTAAACAATTTTTAAAATAACGACCAGCATTCATATTTATGATTGTTTTTGTAATATTTTGTAAAAGTTGTTAAAATTAATCAGCATGGATGTGATAGGGGGATTTCTAAGAAAATTTTATTGCCAACAGAACACGCAATCAGCTTATTTAAACATTAATGGAAGAATTAATGCATTATTTTCTATATTTATTTTTAAACGCTTCCCCCCAAACAAGGCAGTACTGCCACTGGTGCGCAGGGGGATACTCAAGAAAGAACGAGATTACATTAGAGGAGAGCGATGAGAAATAGAAGCCGGTTACTTGGGGTATCAGAGAATGGTAAACAGAACGTTGGGAATACTGGGGTGAAGTGAGTTGCGTAAGAATAGAGTAAAAAGACGGAAGAACAAGATACAAGGAAGTGATGGAGAAATGATAAGAGAAGACAACTAAGGTTGTATTAACACTTTGTTGCATATTGGTTACAATTGTTACATTTCTTTAACCTTTGTTACATATTGGTTACAATTGTTACATTTCTTTAACCTTTGTTACATATTGGTTACAATTGTAACCAACATACAACAAAGAGTTAAAATTCTTGGAGATTTTAGCCATCAGGGAAGCAAGTATACGGAAGAAAGTTCCACAGGAATAGAATGTGAGAAAAGAAGCTATTGGAGTAGATGTGGCGGCTGCATTTGGTTGTTTTGACTCCAAAAGGATGGAATCTTGTCAGGCTGGTTGCTCGAGTAAATTCTTGTATAAGAAGCACAGCCGAGCTAAGATCGTCGGAGAAGAAGCCATGAAAATATTTGTAGAAGAGACAGAGGAAAGGTACCTCCTGTCGGTGAGAGTCGAGCTGCTAGTTCGGGATCAATTATATTGCAAATTCTCTTCTGGATCTTGCAGAAAACTCCCAGATTAATAGAACGGCCCTGACCAGATATAAGAATATTATTCATTGCATAGGCGGATGGTTGATTTGTGCATGTGTAAGATGGGTTCAGGTGAGAAACACTTCCTGGCCGACACAATGACCCAACATTCCTAACAGTAGATTTAGCTATTGATACAATATGACGTGAAATAGATTATTCATGATTAAGAATAATAAATTAAAAGTAATTTCAAAGTTATATCTTTATCATGAATAGTAATAATTATTTTGAGTGGAATATTTTAAATTATACTTTCTTACAGAAAAGCTTTTAAAAATCTAACAATATCAAGATGATGAAAAAATAATTATTATATGTATCAAGGAGAATATTTTAATCTTTTCAGCGACAACAACGATAATAATAGTAATAATGATTTATTAATATTATTTCGCCTCCAGTAAATATGCAGAAACTAACCTGTTTTCAGTTTAAGTGCGAAAATATTTTGTCAGGAGAAAACGCAACTTGAGAATGTCTCATAAAAAATCATGTGAAGGCAGATTAAAAATCATAATAAAAATTAGAATAATAATTAATATTACTAATATTGTTATTATTATTATAATGTCATTTTGCATTATAGTTCGATTTCTGCTATGGTCGCACTACCAACCATAACTGCGAGAAGATCTAAGGCAGTGGTGGTGTGTTGTTATGGCTCCATTTCATGTTTTTTTATATCTCCCCTATCATCGCTAGCATTACATAGACAAAGTTTTCCTTAATGTATGAGCTGTACTTAATAAGACAATTTTTTATACCTCTTAAGCTGTGGTTTCCAGAGATTCATTCAATATGTTGTTTTGTTCCATTTTTTTATTATTCCGAATGCACCTACTATCACTGGCACGACTCTTGTTTCCAATTTCCACATTTTTTCTATTTCAATTTCCAGGTCTTTATATTTTGACAGTTTTTCGAATTAATTATTATTATTATTATTCCCTAATATTCCTTATTATTATTATGTCATTTCGATTTCTGCTTTGGTCTCACTACCAACCAAGTCTGCGGGGAGACCTAAGGCAGGTCGTGACGTGTTGTTATGGCTCTATTTCATGTTTTTCTATCTTCCCTATCACCCCAGCATTACATAGATAAAGTTTTCCTTAGTGTGTGGGCTGTCCTTAATAAGACAATTTTTTGTAGATCTCTTAAGCTGCGGTTTCCAGGGATTCTTTCAATGTGTTGTTTTGTTCCATTTTTTATCATTCCAAGTGCACCTACTATCACTGTCACAACTCTAGTTTTCAATTTCCACATTTTTTCTATTTCAATTTCCAGGTCTTTATATTTTGACAGTTTTTCAAATTCCTTGATTGCTATGTTACAATCCGCTGGACAAGTCATATCAATTAATAGACAAGTTTTCTCCTTCTGGTTTTTAATAATAATGTCTGGCCTGTTTGCTTCAATTTTTCTGTCTGTGTAGATGGTGTAATCCCATAGAACGGTTACATCTTCTATTTCTGTAACCGGTGCTGGGCGATGTTCATACCAGTGTTTGTTTACAGATTTTCCATAATGTTTGCACATTGTCCAATGTAAATATTGCCCAACTCTATCGTGGTGATTTTTATATTCATTTGAGTCAAGCAGAGAACAGCATGAGATTAGGTGGTCTATTGTTTCTTGGTGTTTATCACAAAACGTGCATTTTGAATCTATATTATTATGGATAATATTTGCCTGAAAATTTCTAGTGAAAAGACTTTGGTCTTGTGCTGCAAGAATAAAGCCTTCAGTTTCAGATTTTAATCCAGATGCACGTAACCATCGATGAGTATTAACTTTGTCAACATTGGATTTATTGGCAAGTCCTGGATATTATTATTATTATTATTATTATTATTGTTATTATTATTGTTATTATTTCCATTGATTTCTGTTTTATAAACATTTCTTCCGGGTCCCAACCTAAGGTCAGAAATGTTTTCATTACATTTCTCAGTGATCATTTTTATGAAAAAACATTAAGAAAAACAGAACACAAAAATCTAGGATTATGCACATTTTACATAAATGAAGCGTTTTGTAATGCATGAGCTCTATTTGTAAATACATCTTTTAAGGTATGGGCTATCGGGGATCCATTCAAAGTGTATATCGGGAACGTTTCCCCTCAATCCGAGGGCTCAAACTACAACTACAATTATTGATACCTTCATGTCGTCCATTTTTAAATTTTCACTTCAAGATTCTTCTATTTTGATAGTTTTTCTTGAAGATCGTTAAAGATACATTACAATCGAGATTACCATGTTAGTAAGAAAACACATACTGTTTTTGTTGTCTTTAAAAATCTTTAAAATTGTCACAAAACCTATCTTAATGCAGTGTTTATTGCAGTTTCCTTCCAGCATATGTTGCATAATTTTTAGGAAAGATATTATTATTATGTCATTTTTCATCATATTCGATTTCTGCTATGGTCGCACTACCAATCATGTCTGCGGGAAGAACTAAGGCAGGTCATTGTGTGTTGTTATGGCTTCATTTCATGTTTTTTCTATCTTCCCTATCATCCCTAGCGTTACATAGACAAAGTTTTCCTTAGTGTGTAAGATGTATTAACAAGGCAATGTTTTGTATATTTCTTAAGCTGCGGTTTCCATGGAATTTTCAATATGTTGTTTTGTTCTATTTTTTATCATTCTAAGTGCACCTACTATTACTGGCACAACACTTGTTTTCAATTTCCACATTTTTTCTATTTCAATTTCCAGGCATTTATATTTTGGCAGTTTTTAGAATTCCTTGGTTACTATGTTACATTCCGCTGGAAAAGCCATATCAATGAATAGGCAACATTTTCCTTTCTGGTTTTTAACAATGTCCGGTTTCTTTGCTTCAATTTATCTGTCTGTGTAGATGGTGTAATCCCATAGAATGGTGACATCTATTTCTGCAACCGGTGTTGGGTGATGTTC
>JBBBDQ010001869.1:3582500-3660000 GCA_037127315.1 Ascarosepion bandense
AGTATTTAATAATTAACTATATTGCAGATTGATCAATAAAAAATGAAGAACATTTAGGGTAACTCGGACAAGTTCATCTTTGCTTTCTTACCTTGTAAAATTTTGCAAAATATTTACAATAGAACCATTCTATTTTCATTTGGCAATAAATACTAAAATTATTATGAAGTACATCATTTGTTTTAAAAATCTGGGGTGGCGTAATCATTATTGCCGCTAGTGTATATATATATATATATATATATATATATATATATATATATATATCTTTATGAACATAAACACCTATTGTCTTAGGACTATAGCATAACTGTGATTTTCATGTTTTATGCAATAATTAGATGATTATTACGAATTCAATAAACCTATGACAGTATGTAATTAGATCAGCTTTTGGTCGTTTTATAAATAATATATATTAAGGCCATTATAATCTTAAGAAAAAACTAATGATTTTTGCAAGAATCTTTTGCATTTTTAAATTATAATTATTTATAATTTTAGTTTATAAGTTATTACGTAAATACTATATTGATTAAAAGAAAACTGTAAAGGTTAATACAAATTTTTCCAGTCAATATAATTTCTGTTTAAGAAATACACTATAGAGTTTTTTCTTACTAGTTCTTGTGAATCCAATCCTTTAGTTTTCAATTAAAGCTAAAACGAAATCTTCAAAAAAGTTTTTAATTGATTAAATTTTTTAAAAACTTAGCTATCGCGAAGTATCGCTAAAATGTTACGGTACATGCTTTTAGGATTTGCGTTGTGGTGCAGTAGATATCGACTAGGGACGACAAATCGAGAATTCGAGTTCGAATTCCAGTTGAACTCATGACATTCACTTTCACACAAATACTCTTGGGAAAAATTAATCCCTCTCTTCCCTCCAGTTATTGGTTAAGTTATAGGACAGACTGTGTTCGCTACCAGTCTACTGCAGAGAGCAATGGCAACATACAAGGGGATGATCTTCTGCCCAGTCACTCATGTTTCTTTCTAGACATGATCGACCAAAGCGCGTATCACGTATGGCACTTAACTGACCTGCTTTTATAAAAATATTTTTTATGTAACCTTCTCCATAATCTATATCTTTGTCAGCTTCACTTCAAGAATTTAAATGTACTATTAAATTGGCAGTTATATATTTTCATTTACTGTTGAAATTGTTAGATGTAACTTTAAGATCTATTCTGATAGTTTCTTTTTCGCAATTCCTTCTTGTCTAACATGGTTTTCTGTCATACAGAATCTCTAATAATGCAAATGAAACATCATTCGTCAGCTTCTGTCGGCGCGATCCCTGTTTTTTCCTGTCCTTTCTTCTAAGTGTTCTTTAGTCTCATTTACTCTACTTAACGGATTTATTGCCTTGATTTGGAGTGGAGTTAAGAAGAAATATTGTCTCTTGTTGCTCTAAGTAATATGTTTCGATTTAACATCTCTTACATGCCATGTTCTGCAATTAATTCCCACAAAACCGTTAAGTAGGTTACCACTTGTTTACCCAGGCAGACTTGCCTTAAGTATATCTGTGAGGGTTTAATTAACTTTCCACATTATATGAATCAGCTAAGTCAATTGCCTTTCTTTAATATCTCTTTTCGATAGTAAATAATTTTTTAAAGTCTGAAAACCGCATCGGTCGGAAATAACATTATATACTAGAAATACTATTTTCACTAATGCAAGTCATTTATCTCAAAACGTTTTTCAATAAAGACCAATTAATGACTTTTCATGAATTGGTTAGTTTATATAATCGAATATCAATACATCATAGGTCATTTAATGCTGGGCATTAAATATAAGAAAAATGACAAACAAGTTAATGGAGAAGTATATTCAGTTTTGGTTTTCATTATAATATAAAAAAGCAAACAATGGTCCAGTTTGTGCAAAATGACAGTCTGGCTAGCAATAGTCGAATTGGTAACCACATACCCAGTTGGCACGAGAGTAAAAAAAAAAGACTGACGATCGACTTCAGTCGAGTTTATAACCTTGTCAGTAATATCCAAATGAAACTTTGACCATTTTGTGTTGGGAAGTCTTGGAATTTTTTAGAATTGCTTGGTTGATTTTGTTTTGTGGCATATCAAAATCAATAATTTAATAACCAAATCTAAATATTTTGAACACAATTTTATAGATTCATCTAAATATATTTTGAATATAACTGTGCTAGATAGACTAAACTATCGCCCGGTTCACACTCCACCCACGTCTATTGAACGGGTGAAGAGGCTCATCCCTTGTTTCCTGTTTAAGATGTAGTTTCCCGCTTTCTCTTTTACAATCTTTTCACTCTTACGTAGCCCCCTGTACATCAGTGGGGTTACCACCTTGCTCGGGGTGATACGATTAAAAAAAAATACATAAAATGAATTGTTTGTCGTTTTGCTATAAAAATATATTGTTGTTAATTTCGCTATATGTATATACTAGCAGTATAGCCCGGCGTTGCTCAAATTCTTTGGACGTTGGCACGAAAGACTAAAAAGAAATAGTTGTTTCCAGTTAAAGCGAAACCGTAGACTGAAAGAAAAATAAATGGATGTAAGTCAAATTTTGATTTCCTGGTATCGATATCAAATAAGATCTTTCGTCGAAAACTGAATGTGGAAGTCTAAATAAGTCCTCTGAGTAAATGGTATCATGGCTGAAACTAAGAACTACAATTATACCTACTTAGAGCCAAACCTGAAGCAAAAACTTAAATAAAAGGGCTGAAAAAATACAGACATACAAGCAGATAAACAGACACACACACACACACACACACACACACACACACACACACACACACACACACACACACACACCAACATCTTGTCTTATATATATATCATCGATTTTTTGCACTATCGTAAAAATTGCAATATTGAAATTTCTGAATATCGTTTCTTATGTCTTTGTCTATGAGTGTATCAAATTTGATTAAAATCGGACCACTCCTATAACCCGATCTTTTCGATTATCGGTTTTCGATATTTATTGGGGGTACCTCGACACAAAACCTAGCTAAGAACACTTGCAAGCGCTTAAAGTAAAACTGTGTAACTTTTCAAGAAAATCGGTTCAGCCGTTTCGGAGTCTATATGCAACGGATACACACTCAGACACACACACCCACACACACACATACACACAAACACATAGACAAAGTTTCATTTATAAATAAGTTTAGATATATATGTATCGTTGGTAATGTCACTATAGACATGTAGGGTTGGTAATGTTTTTAATATAAAAATCTATTTTTATACTTTCATAGTGTTATGTATATGCTTGGGTGTTTACTATTTGCCCATATCCAGTTCTACCACATCTGCCAACGTCAAAATCAAGCAAAGGTCAAGTTTTAACCAACTTTCATTCATAATAACAGAAGACGAAAAATGCTAAAGAAAAATTTAAAGTACATAAATATAGCAGTTGTGCTCATCAGAAACTAAGGGGACTATTAAGGGAGAGAAAATCGTTCTAGTAATAATGGAAAGGGAATTCAATTACGATAAAATATCTAATCTCTCATATGGCAGTAAATGCAGAAAATGGATTGTCATGGATGAATTATAGAAATAAATGTTCTTCTGACGAATGCTGAGGAAGGGAGGCACAAAGGAAACAAAAAACGATGATGGTTTTATGACAAATAGAATCTCTACAGAAACGTTTTATAGCACTCAGAAAAGCACATTAAACATATTCTGATACATTTGAAGAATGCAGGCTTGAAAAATGTTTGAATAACTAGGCGTATAGAAGTTAAACGAAGCAACAAATATTCTCTGAACATGAGTAAATGGATAGCATTAAAAAGAACCAACTAAGACAACGTACACGAGGAAGTTGTGCTTAAAGGAAGAAAAGACGTGATTTAGGTCGCCTATTTTCTGAGGAAGTTGTGCTTAAAGGAAGAAAAGACGTGATTTAGGTCGCCTATTTTCTAAAAAGACTTGAAAGTAGTGTATTTGATAAAAAGCAAATAATATGTATAATAATAGTTTTATAGATTGAGAAACAACTGAATGGATTTAAATGAAACTTGGTGTGTAGATTGGTTATTATTTACTGATTCTCATGATCTATGTAAAATTTTACTAGTTCATGGTTGAGTGTTACCAAAGCTACAAAAAAGTTCTAAAGACAATTTCTCATAGCAGAAAAGCATTTATTTCCACCTAAAGAAGTTGAATTAACTTTGGGTAGTAATGCATATTTAGTTTCCTTAGCCATTTTAATGAACTTGATAAAGTGTATCTACTTTTTAATTTTTTGTTTAAGAAACATTATTTCCAGAGAAACACCCGCTATCTACGCTGATTTTAAATAAATTTAATAAATAAACTTGTTGCAGAATTTACGAAATTGTTCGAAATCTTGTTTTAATCTTTGTCAGTATTTTCATGATTTTTCAACCATTTCAAGCTTCAGCGTTCTTCAGGTCATTGGGATTTTGAAATGAACCCTTTATTTCGTCAACTGGAGTAGATTGTTCTATGTCCACGTGCCATGCTTTTTTCGTATATCTCAGTTCCAATTATTTCTTCTTAGTAAATCAACTCTTCAATTTTTTTTTACACCTATGTTATGAGACAGATGGCCCAGTGGACAAAAGCGTTCATTGAAATAATTCGGTGACATCTGTTATGAGTTTAATATCTGGCCACATGCAAATAAAAAAAACTTTGAGAGTTGTGCTACTAAATGAAAATATGACAACAAATGTGAGGACAAGAATCTGAACAATGCAATTAGTTTAAATAGTTATAATACCTCATCTCAGAAATATAAACAGATATAAATAATCCTAATTTGAAAAGGATCCATTTAGACTATGCTTAACATTTCAGTAATATTCGATATACCGTCTGATAATTTGTCTATATATTTCTTCTGAACTGGAAGGTTTATTTATTCTATGTCATCTAACACAGTATAAAGTTTGACTTTGTGAGGCTAAGGACGTGTGAAGAATATTTTTAATTAATGAGCTTTCAAATGGTGAGAACAATCCTGTCTTGAAATCTGGATTTTCAAATTTTATTCTAATTCTTTTTCTTAGAATGAACATTTTAGATCACTGGTTTCAAATATATGACTACTTCGACAAAGAAGCAACCATATGATGTTCAATAAATTTTTAAGAATCTGTCACATCTCTGTACTTGAATTCTATGTGACATCGGTAAAGAAACAGTATAAACCGAAGAAAAACAGGGATCCTTCGAATGGAAAACAGGAAGAACAGAATTAAAGATTTAAAATTCTTTCTTGAATTGATATTTATATATTTGTTGATTCGAAAGAATGTGTAATATTTCGAAAGAATTATTTATATATCTTTCTCTGTTAGGCAAGCGACCATCACTATTTACTTGTATAATCTCAAGAACTAATGAAATGTCAGCTCGAGTGAATCGCTTACTCTTAAATTGTTCTGCTTTTCCAAGAAGGATTCAAAACCAAACGATGTAAAAGAAAAATATATTCTTAAACAAATATTCATGTGTAAACCAGTTTTTGTTTTCGAATCCTTCCCGCAATCCAAATTCAGTTGTCATCTCCTTCTTTTACGCCATTTTATACATCACGAGTTTATTTTCTTTTTAACTCACTCTGTCTTTTATTTTTAATTCTGTTTTTCATTTTCTTTTTCCATCTCAGCTTTTCCCTTTCCTTTTCCTTTTCTTCTATCTCCCTGGCTTTCACTTACCAATTCTCTCATGCATTAAAACTCTCTCACTTCCCTCATACACTTACACACACAACCTAAGAGTTTCCGGTGAGTGTAATGTCAGAATCTTAAAAATGACGGTATGGTGTGTATATACGCATTCAGATCGCCTAGAATCAGTAGAAAAAAATAAATGCATGGGAAATAACAAATAAAATAAGTTAGAATTATAAAAGGCAAATCCATGCCGATATCACTTTCCTTGCAATCTACCTTTCATTTGCTTGGAGATTTCCGCAAAACGCACTACATACGCGGATTTAGAAGCGGGACTTACAGAAGCTCTACTGAAAAAGAAAAGAAAAAGGGAAAAAATGTCGAATGCAACCGTGACCCAATCCTCTATAGCTGGCTACGTTTGATTCAAACCTTAAAACGTATTGACATGCTGAATGACTCCGTTGATAAATTACTCGTGACGTAGACTCTACTATCTCTAGCCACGGATATTTCCGGTGTAATATTCGAACATAAATCTTTGTCTGAGGAATAGGCGAAAGAAGCTTCTCTGTTCAGCAGTCTTTCAACGAAAGGAAGATTTGCCACCTCCTATAAAAACATAACCTGTAAAAAGGATTAAGATGCCCTGCTTTTAACCAAAAATATTCGTGTAAGTACGTGAGCGTATTAACAATGCTGCATGAAATTCAGTTCTTGTAAACGTACTTTTCTTTGTAAAAGGAAGCGAGAGACTACAAAACAGACAATTGATAAACGACTACAGAATATATGAGGAACGAAGTATTTTTTAAGCATACAGCAAATAAACACCAGACATTGATAAAAGCTTTCAGACCAACTAAACTGCACATCATGACAAAGATTTATATTAGGTCGTTCGATATTACAAAGCAAAGTGATTAGAACCAAGTAATTTCAGCAGATATGTTTGAAAAGAAAAATAATCTGTGTTTAATCGACATTATTTTTTATCAAAATAAACACAATTTTACTTGGCACACGAGGTCAAGTTGACATGCCTAAATTTCGTGTGTATGTGTGTGTGTGTGTGTGTGGTGAGTGTGTGGGGTGTGTGTGTATCTTCATTCAAATATGTTACATTCAATAATTAACTCAATTTTTTTGGTACATGATTGGTACATTGGTTGAGTTGAGATATATATATACAATATAGATGTATGTCTTTAGTATTTTATATTAAAAAAATCTTTTTGATTACCCTCTCCGGTTGTAGACCTAACATGATTGCATATATATATATATATATATATATATATATATATATATATATATATATGTATATACATATATATCTGTGTCTGCGTGTGTGCAATATTTAAGAGTAAATTCTTATCTATTCGGGTTAAAAACTAAATAAGAAATGCAAATAGAATAACGACACGGTTTAAAGATGTTGCTATTCTGCATATATTTTCAGTAAAGCGGAAAAAATGGAACATGCTTATGAAAGACACCGCTGACACATACACGCAAATACACACACACACACACCACCTATATCTATCTATCTATCTATCTATCTATATATATATATATATATATATATATACGTACACCCACATATATCAATCTTTATCCGTTGTTCGTAAAACAATTCAATGTAATATAAGAGAGTTATTGATATATTATCCTACGTCTATATCTCGACTCAAACATATGCGATCATCAGGTAATTGTTATAACCTGATCGTGTTGTTGATTAAAATAGAGCATGACAGGCCGAGTCGTGCTATATATCTTGGCGAATTATACTTATTATATATATACATATACATATATAAGTATGGGTAGAATAATATTCCTTGTCCAAAGAAACACTAGTTTTAAAAAAGTGTTCAATACAAAGTAGAGCTAATAATATCTATTCAGAAATTATGACATGGATATGTTACAATATCACTACAAAATTGGCTATTTTGTTTCGACAATTCATGTGTCTTGTCAAGTGATGTGGTTTATTTTAAGCTGAATGGTTTTATAAGATTAAAAACAAGAAAAACCCCTTTAATCAGGGAGGCATTGTTGTATGTACAATGTGGACCAATCAGTAATATATATATATATATATATATATATATATATATATATTTATTAATAATATATATATATAATATATATATTATATATATAATATATATATATAATATATGATATATATATACAAAATATATAATATATATATTTAATATATATTTATATATATATATATATAGGTTATATATATATTTTATACAATATATATATAATAATGTATAATATATATATATATATATATATATATATATATATATAATATATATATAATATATATATATACAATATATATATATATATATTTATATATTTTTTTTTCTTTTTCTGAACATATGCGGTTAAATATAAGAGACAATGAATGTCTATTATGTTTAATCATGAGCCGTTCTAAACGTTGTATTTTTGTTTTAATTTCAGTTGAAAATAAAGACAAAAATTCTCCAACATTTGTATAATTATTTATTGATTTTCTTCTAAGCTTTCGGCTCACATGAGCCATCTTCAGAGAGGTTGTTTAAACTGAAATATTATAACATCCACCATCACCGACGATTTTATTTTGTGTTGGCATAAAACTCCGCTGTGCAACGGCAATAGTTACCAAAAATACTAAACGCAGTTCTTAATTTTGCGATGCGGTTTTATGTCGTAACACCGCGTGATAGCGCGAAATGACAACAAATATATATATATATATATATATATATATATATATATATATATATATATATATATAAACGAGTTATCACGCGACCCAGTTTTCTACATTTTCGTCTCTTCAGGTAATTGACAATAACTGTTTTACAGTTTTTAAAAGCGCTCACGTCACGATGATTTTTTATAAAAGCGACATTTTCAAAATTAGAAGTTACTTAAAGGTTTTCGGACACTTTCATTCATTATTATATGATCCTAAGAGGTATTTGTTGCCATGGTCATAACTTCAGTTCTTTCATTTAGTACATTCTTTTGGGTGGTGGGAGATAATATAAAAGACAACTTTTCTTCCGAACGGAGTCTTTATATTTTGCCACTGTCGTAATCTTGGCTGTTTTTATTACGCTCCACGTTATGCCGGGCTCTTATCCATATTTTAATTTCTATTTCCACACTTTTATTTAGATATTCTAGTTTAAATGTAGAATTATGGTTATTCACTCTATCCTTAAATGTGTCATTCCCAGATTCCAAATATGTTTTGCTTTGATCATTTACGTCAGTTACTTTTCTTTTGTAAATAACCTCTTTTGTATTACAAAGTCCTTGAAGTGGGCATTAATTTTTGTTCCTACAGTTACATTCCTTATTAATGATGTTGTTTTGTGCTTTGCTATTTAGGTTTCTGACGTTTTGTTTCTTTATGTAATTTTTTAAATTACAACTACATTTATAATATCTGGGTTGCTTAACTGAGTTTGAGTTTTGTTTAGCGGCATATCAACTACGTTATTTAATGTCAAAAAGGTCACGTTTTAAAGCATGTTATTTAATGCTCGGTTATAGTAAGAAGGTTAAATAAGTCAGATTTTAAATAAATCTTTTTTTGTTTTTAATTTTTATTTCATTTTAGATAACTGAAAATGTCTTCTAGTTTTGTCTGCAAAAAGTTTTGCTGAGAACAATTTCTTTTTTCTTTCAAAATGTGTTAGGGTAATATTTTTTCTTCAAAAATGTATATTTTTCTATAAAAATCTATTTTTATGTATATATTTCGATAAATGTGTATTTTATACTTTTATAGTGTTTTGGCCCCAGTTTGGTGGTTAGCTGCTTGCCCATATCTGGCACGCAAACAGGTACTACTACTCCGGATCAGGATAGACCTGAAAACAACAACAATTAAATAGTGGTTCAATGCTCCTCACAATCTTCCAATCAGTGGCCTTGCTGCCGGATGCAGTTCACCGTCATGCTCAGAAACACTGGGTTGATTAATATATTTCGTTCACAAATGAAAAATATTGAAATGTTCTATATTATAGTTATATTATATTTGCATTGAACGCTTAATTTAATTATGACCAAAACCTATATAATTAACTAAATAATTGTTTAATTAATTAGTTTCTGGTCATAATAAGATTAGACCAGTTCACATTTGTATTAAAATTCTTGCAAATCACCTGAAGACAACACTCATGGCAGAAAACTAGGTCGCGTAATAACTCGTTTAAAAATCGAAAACATTTAACTAATCAGAGGATAGCAATCCTCCAAAATTAATTTTGTGGAAAAATTCAGGAGCTCAAGAAGGAAAATAGAAACAGAAAAATCATATGGTATAACCCTCCTTTTAATCAGTTAACTTTAAACGGGACATAATAGATAAGAATTTTCCCAAAAATATAACCCTCTACGCAAAATTTTCAATAAGAATACAACAAAACTAAGCTATAGCTGCTCCAATCTAGAAAAATAATTAAAGTACATAGCAGTAAAATACTAAAAGCATGCAACAAACATAACTCCAACACTTATACCAATCTGTCCCATAATAACAACCTTACTAAATATAAAAGACCCAAACAAATGCCTCGTTCCTACTAAATGTTTAACGAAATCCCTTATATATATGCCATGGAGAATCCCAAAGTTGAGAAAAGGTATATCGGAAGCACAATGAGCCTATTTAAAAAGCGCTTTTACAATCACCTCTCATCATTCAATAACAAAGAAAAACAAAACATGATGTCTCTTTCCAAATACGTTTGGAAGTTAAAAAACGAAAATAAAATACCTACAGTTAAATGGAAATCCCCCAAACAAGCAAGAACATCTAGATCAATATAGCTACCATGTTTCCTTTGTCTACAAGAAAAAATTGAAATCATTAAATACATGAATAGCAACGGGCTTTTAAACCACAGTAAACAGCAAACACATTAAAGAACTAATCTTACAATCATGCTAAAAATACGACAAAAGCCATAGTTAGGACCCCTTAAAGACAATAAACCATTATAATATTAACAACACTCTTATATGAAATTTCAACTATTCCATAGCACAAACGTGATCTAATTTAAAGCTTTACAGAAAAAAAGTGATTTCCTAAAATTAAAATTAAGGTTAATTATAGAAAATTAGATTAATTATAAAAACTGAGTTTAAATAAAAAAATATTGCATAGATGTACAATTAAAATAAGAAAGATAGGTCCAAGAAATGGTAACTACCATACCCACTTCATCGCATCAAATCATTTTCGTCCCGACCCTTACACTTCCTTACTCTTCCGTTTTACTAAACCCGAAGAGAAAAATCCAGCTATTAGGCCATAAAATGCTATAAAGCTATACCTTTTCTTTTAATGTTAAACACATCTACAAATTTCCCGACAAGTTCATTAATCAACTCTATCTCCCACGCATTCTCTCTTTTCAAAATTCTAACGGACAATTTACAAGACTTATCCCCTTATCACTAACCCCACCTACATCCCACACACAACTCGCCAAAAATATGACAAGAGACTTTCCATCCCTTTCCACACTACCTAAGGAGAAATCGTCATTTCAATGTCGAAAGAAAATGTATAATTTGTAGTGGATAAAAAAGTTTTGCATGTTCTAAACTATATATATATATATGAAGGGACACAACAGCAGATTGAATTGAAAACCTGACGATTGAGGTAGCATAAAGGTTCATTCATGATATTTCGAAATCAGCATGACCCTGCTTAAGTAAATGACAATATTTTCCTCACTAATCTTATATAATAATTTCAAAATTTAATTTATTTGCAAAGATTACTAAGAAATATAGCACTGAAAGTATTCTCCATTGTTAGACACTACATTTTCGACTCTTCTGGCAGCATTTGTATTCCACGTAGGAAAAATGACATTTCTTTTTGTGGCGTATCGATCCATTTTTTGGTTTCTTGATATGAAAAAATCAAAGTGCTATTAGCGAGATCATTTGACATCTATCAGAACCAGTGATAATCGGACGCGGCAATGTCCCGGTGAATAAGTCGGGTGGTGTAGGAAATTCCATTTAAGTGTTTTCATGAATGTTTTTGCCCAATTTGCAGCATGTGGCCTGGCGGTTACTTAGTCACAAAAACACTTTGCCGTGTCTCTTCTGGTATAGCGTGCCGTTTTATTTTTCAGTGCTTACCGCAAACAGATCAGTTGTTGATGATGGCGATTGCCTGTGATAGTTTTGGTCAGATTGTGCAGCTAATAATAATCCACACCCAACAGATCCAAGTAAATGCAGAGCAGAAACATCGAACCATATATATTTGGCCTTACCGTCGATGATCCTTCATGGCCGGGCTTACCTTACGATCTTCTACGCTTATGGCTATCGTAATGTATCTACTTTTCATCGCAAGTCACGATACTCTGAAAAAATCATTTTCTTTTCTTCAGTTAAAGAAGCTGTTTACCCGTGACAAGATGCCGTTCGATCTCTCTCTGCATCTACTCGAACGGCGCCTAATGTCATTGCTTTTTCATAATTCGTAATGCTTTCAAATCGTTTTGAAACTCTTGTGTGATCAGTTCCAAATGATTCTTCAAGTTTAATTTGAGTCTGAAGTAGTAATAATTGCAAAAGATAATTCTGCAGTTTCCCATTACTTTCGTTACTGATTTGAATTGAAAGTTTTCATTATCTTAGACTGACTGCCAGCAATATCTATAAAATTAATTTACCTTACTATTTAACCTTTATCTAAAAGGAGAAGAATAGAATTATTCATTTTGCCCGGGCACTGGCAAAAATTTAAGCCTAACCAGGATATAACTCGACTTAATGGTCCGATTTTCCCTTTTTCTAACAGTTAACCTTTCCTAAAAGCAGTTATGGTGGAGAATTACGAAATGGCATAGAAAACCATCCCCTGGCAGGATTCGGTAAAGAATGAAACGGATTGAAATTCGGCTGAACTATAAATCTTTGAATAAATACAAACAAACCTCGATGAAAACGTAATGTCTATTTTCCTGGCGTTTTGCCACATTTTTTGTTGATATAAATGTCAGTAATGAGCCTCGGTAAAAAATCGAACGATTTTCCCGACTGCATTCACTCCTTAAACAAACATTACCTGCTACCATTTATATTGAACATAAATGCTCTAATGCATTATTCATTCGTTTTAAATAGTTTCGGCCTAAATGTATATATATATATATATATATATATATATATATATATATATATATAGTTTTGGGCACTAAGACAATTGATTTGTCAGACGTTTTACTGAAAAAAGCACTTTGGTTAGCAGGTTTTTAACACAAAGAGTTCGAATTTAAGGTGGAGATAGAGCGTTGATAGGTTTATTGCAAATAAGTTGTTTTGTTAATTAAACTGAGCAAGTTTCGTTAGAAGACCACAGTGATGTTTTATTCCTCGGGGGTGCGTATAATTTCTGCAGAAAACAAAACAGCCACGGTGAGGGGAAACATCACACGGTTCTCTTCACGGAACATCGAAGTCAGCACGAACCTACCCTAGCCATTAAAAGTGACAAATTATTTTCACAATATATATATATATATATATATATATATATATATATATATAGTGAACATTGAAGTCAACACTCAGGGGCGACAGACTGTTTCATGCTAAGCGCAATCATCAGGCCACGTGTTTACATACGCTCTATCTCTGATATTGAGCACTTTATCCTGTAATATAGCACACCTTAAATTTATATATATATATATATATATATATATATATATATTAACATGCCTTGTGGGCATAGAAGAATCCAAAGGAGTATCCTTTACATAATGGTAGGATAACTCTCTAAGAGAGCTCTGAACATATATGCATATAAATACATATAGAGCAAATATAAGAAAAATTAAGACAGACGCCTTATTTCATGGTAATTCGGAAGTATGGGCCTATTTCAGACGAGCCATCTTCAGCTTCCGTCTTTATTCAACGAACGATTCTACATGAAGGTTCATGCAGAATCCTTCGTTGAATAAAGACGAATGCTGAAGATGGCTCGCCTGAAATAGGCCCATACTTCCGAATTACCATGAAATAACGCGTCTGTCTTAATTATATATATATATATTCCCCCTCATATACTCAAATATAAGTTGTTTTTTTAATTTTCGCAACAATTGCATGAGAAAATAGACAATCTACGTTCTCAGTCATTTTGTAATCAGAACCTTAGGAAAGGCAGGAATATTCTTTTTTATGTTCATTTCTTAAGATAGGACAACATAACCTCTGCAAAAAGTTAGATTGAAGTGTCAATCAGTGCCATATAAGATTGGGCAATCATATCTAGAAGGAGTCATGACTAACTAGGAAAACGTTCCAGCAGTAAATGCTATACATTTCTGCTGGAGACTGGTTGCCAACGAAGCCTATAAAGCTTAATTCGTTATTTGACTACAGCTCGAAAGAAGAAACAGATTAATACCTTTCTCAAGGTTATTTTCGCGCACAATTGAATGCATGTGGAATTCGAACCTGATTCTCCGATTTCTCATTCCGAGATGATATTCACTGCACCAGAACGAACATCCGTAGATAGACATGTACTTTGCCCAAATTATTTTAGGGCTTGGAAATCTGAAGTAAAATATTCTAAAATCTTTTATGAACCTGATATATCGAATTCTGATTTTATTCGTTTGCGGATATCATGGATAGAGCATGTGAGCAGTGATGAGGTTTTAGAAAATGTGTAAAAGAAAAGGAAATTAAGATCAGAAAAAAAAACAGTTGAAGTTCTTGGGACATATGATGAGGAAGGAAGGCTTGGAGAATCTAACACTCCCAGATAAAATAGAGGGGGGAGACATGGGAAAGTAGCAGATAACATATTTGAAGCAAGTGGAGGGCAGAACGACGTTTGGGTGGGGTAACAGGAGAAAACGTGTTACGAGCTACCAGGGATAGGAAGAAGTGGAAGTCCATGATTGCCTGCGTCATGACATAGCATGACATACAGAATAAGATGAATATCATCATGCAGTATTATTTTTAGTAGTTAAATGTATGACGAATCTTTCTATAGCGTTAATTTATTACTCGTGTGAAGCTTTCATAGCGTTAATATGCTCATGCCGGCGAGAATTACAAATCATATTATTTGTCTTCGTTATGCAGATAAATAAATAGATATTTAGATAGATAGATGTGCAAACTTATACAAACACATGCTTTACTTGTTTTCAACATACGGTGAGTTTTAGACTCACTGGATGGACAGGATGTAATTGAATTCTTTTTTTTTTTTGCCTCAGATTAGGTCATTTGTAGTAGTGTACAGTAATGAGAATCTATTTTGGAGCGTATGGTTAAATTTGTTAGGCCTTGAAAAATATTGCCTCATCAGTGATTACATCAGATTTTTGTAACTCTCATGCACCTTTGTGTCGACAGTCAATAGCTTGCCCTACAGCCTTTGCTGGGATGAACGTTATTCCAAGAAAGCGTACAAAAATTGTCACGCTGCATGAACACACTGACAAAATTTACTGAGAAATCGCGGATAGTGTTGGTGTCAGCCTGTCAACTGTCAGTCAATTCATCAAGGCGAAGAAACAAACTGGATTCGTCAATACAACCGGAAAGAAATATGCGATTAGAAGAGAAAAATACCGCCAAGGGAAGATGTATACGTGATCAGTGACAGCGTGAAAGATCCTAGGAAAACATTTGTTTTGTTTCAGTTAATTTGTTCAATGATGTAGATAGATAGAGAGATTTGAACAAAAAAATGGATGTGCACCGTCTAAGACAAACGTGAACGGATTTAGATAGATAGATAGATAGATAGATAGATAGATAGATAGATAGATAGATATGAGAAGAATGAAATAGATAGATAGATAGATAGATAGATAGATAGATAGATAGATAGATAGAAATCAACTAGATAGAAAGACTGAAAATTACTGAACTTGGTCGATAAATTGATTTGCTAAGCTGTGAATCCTATTTATCTTCACCAAAATTATTTTTCTCGCTTTTTTGGAGGATTTCGTCAACAGCATTGGTAAATGCATTTACGCGTAATAAATCAATAATCTCATTCATCTGCAATCAATATTTTCATCATTTTGTTAGAAATCCATTCATTGTTTTAACCTCAGCGTAAAACAACGAATACTCAGATTATTTGTCTTCTTCGTCGATATTTTGCACACATTTTTAAAAAGAACTATTATAAAAGATTTCTAAAATTCTTTTGGTCACAAATCCATGATGATGTCATTCCAGGCTTCTAATGCGTTTATTTTTCCGCCATTTGCTTCAAATTAAAATGAAGTATGCCGTACCTTCGGCACTTCATACAATTCATTAATCAGTCTTAAAATCATACATCAGAGAAACTCCTCTCTTGGCATTCGGCGAATTTGAAGCCTCTAGAACTTATCCCTTTGATTTCTGAATAGATATTTTTCTGATATGATGAGTTGTGTACCACAGAAAAAAAATCCGTAGTTTAGTCAATTTATCGAAAGAATGTATGCTACAATCGCTCAACATAACCATTACTGCAATGTCTATCACAAGGAATGGAGTAGTAAGACCCTTGCTGAATTGAGTCAGTCTCAATACAGTGTCTGAAAATTGCCTTGTGCTTGAATCTCAGAGTCGTGCTACTTTTGAGAAAAA
Source organism: Ascarosepion bandense (assembly GCA_037127315.1). Classification (NCBI taxonomy): domain Eukaryota; kingdom Metazoa; phylum Mollusca; class Cephalopoda; order Sepiida; family Sepiidae; genus Ascarosepion; species Ascarosepion bandense. Next base: position 3,598,882 of record JBBBDQ010001869.1, read on the forward strand.
TATATGTTTATTCAATTAGTAGTCTTCAGAGCCAACAATAATTCTGTCTTTAGATCCGATGCGCTTCATTTTTAAATTGAAACAAAAGAATATAACCAGTTCAGCTTCTTTTGTTTCATTATTTACAGTTTTTGAATGGTTGTCTTTATCTTGATTACCATATTCACGAAATTCCGGCCATTGTACACTCTGTTCATTATCAGGCGATTAGAATTTCAAACCGATCCCTTTATTTGATCACTCGTATATATTGTTCTTGTCCCATAATCCATACCATATCCTGATGTCCTAATTATCTCCCTTTAAGCTTTCTAGATTATTTATTCTCCACTACTGTTGCCAGATAATGAAATCACAACTGATTTAGTCAAGTCACTTGATCTAACCAACACCTTTATCCACTGAGGCATAATGTCCTTGAAACCATGTGTTGTTTGGGTTCGCATTATCTGGTGGATGAAAGCATTGGTTACACCTTTCTCAAACGGTTTTGCATTCAATACCTCGCTACAGCAGTGGTAAGCAAATTACTTAGAGATTTGAATTAAATAGAGATATAAAAGACATTCAAATGTGTTATCGCTCAGGGAAACTTAACAATATATCCCAGTGATGAAAATAAAGGCTTAGGTGCAAAATTCTAAAAATTGAAGAAGGCCCGATCGTAAGCGGTCAAGACGTCGTGGATATAACAATCATGTCTTTTCCACAAGTATTTTCACAGCTTTTGATCTGACAAGCTCCATTATCTGGTGCCGCGCCCTCATGAATTTACTCATGTACCTAGATTGACAAGTAACTTCCACCATTTTCCCGTCAAAATAAGCAAATGTAATGTAGTTTCTTTTCTCGCTTTTCATGTTTGTGGAATTCTCTTCGCACAGATACAATTTAGCTACAATCTCCAAAATTTTAAATGCAATGTCAATTGCCATCAACTATCTCCCTGACACTCACTCTCACTTACTCTTAATTCATCATTCCCTGTACCGTTGTTTTTTTTTTCTTTTATTTTCCCTCTACTCTCACTTTAACCAGTGGCAGGTTATTTACTCTTCTTCTTCACTTGGAAGAAGTGGAACACGAGGTCTTTTTAATGTGGGGCACCTGAAGGCTTACGCCAGGGTAAACTAGTCAAAATTTTAGCTGGGTTCAAAACTTAAAATGGTCTTAACTGGTTTTAATTTGTCATTTGCACCCCCAGCCAAATGGCCGGGGTGAAGTAATGTCTTGCTGCGGCTGAAACGATGGAAACGAATTATATCTGAATTACTGCGATGCAGCTTTATTAGTTCTGTTATATGCAAGTGGACTATAAACTGATCACAACGTTTCAATGGTTCGTGCAATTTTGGTTTTCATCAAAGTGTTGTCTATTTGGGTGTTCGGTGTTGGATGTTGTCTATTTGGGTAATCTTCCGAGAACTGAAACCTTATTTAATCAATGGAATAAATTGTAATCATTCTGTTGATTATGTTCTATATCAGCCAGGTTTTTTTTTTAAATTTAAATACTGCTCACAGAAATTAAACACATAATTATCTTGTCACGAAATTTACGAACCAAAATTTTATGCATTGGTTATTCACCTGTGGGACAATCGCCGTGTAAAACTGGGAGACGTAAAATACTATCACTGTTGATTGACACGATACACTCTTTTTTTCTGCTATGGCAGCTGCTGCTGCTGCTGTTAAAGCTTTGTAGATAGTTCATTTTCATTTCTTTATATTGCTGCCATATCTGGTCGGGTGCCCCTGCTGCTCTCCTTGGGCTTCTTGACAAAATACAAAGGAGGATCTGTAACGTGGTTGATACTAACTTGGCAGACCGGCTGCAGCCGCTCTCACACCGGCGTGATGTAGCTTCCCTGTGCCTCTTCTACAAGTACTTTCATGGCTTCTGCTCCGATGAGCTTAGATCACTGGTGCCGCCCAAGCACGAATTTACACGAGATACTAGATTAGCAACTAGGTCCCACCCTTTTACAGTTAAACAAATAAGATGTAACCGTAAATTCTACTCCAACAGCTTCTTTTCTCGCGCTTCCCGCCTGTGGAACTCCCTTCCACAAGTCTGCTTTCCCGACAGTTACAATCTCCAGGTGTTTAAATGCAGGGTCAATAGACACCTCCTATCACACTAACTCCCAACTATTCTCACAACACTCTCATCTACCCAACCCTCATTCTCGGTATCCTCACCCGCCTATCACCCACCCTCTGTTATGTCCTATATTTAACCAGCCTTTCTCCTCTCTACGTAGCCCCCTGCACAGTAGTGGCAGTGACATGCCTTGCTCGGGGTGAAACGCTTATAAAAAAAAAAAAAAAAATGTCTACAACCCACCAATATCATATTTATTTCCATGCTTGCTGATAAGATCCTTCATAATAAACCATGCATATTCAGGGCTTCTTTCATTTGGATCTCCAGTGTTCATTGTATAGCACCTTTACGTAAGTCAAACATTCTTCTTTCATTTGCCGCGTCCCTTCAAGACGAAGGAGATCATGTATTTCCACATCGCTCTATACCGGGTGTTTCTTAACATGTTTTTTACTGTTACCCCACAGAAACTCTGTTCTCCGATTTCTTAGGCCAGTCAATTATTTTACACGGTGTATTCTCCAGTCTCCCTTTCCCTCTATCAGTTCTGTGAGTATCATATTCTCCGAGCTATCCTTCCTCATTACATGTCCCATTAACTTCAACTGTCTTTTCCTGATGTTATGTATTATTTTAATTTTCGTTCCCATCCTCTCCAAAAACTCATCATTGCTCATATACTCGGTCCATGATATCCGCAGCACCCTTCTGTAGAAATGCATTTCGGTTGCTTCGAGTCTCTCCTTCATCTTTGATGAGATTGTCCATTATTCACTGCCATATTTAAGAACTGACATCACATAGCAATCCTGTACTCTCTTTTTTGTTTCTTCTTGCTAAATTCTCCTGCCTCTTAATACTGTACTCAGCTCCTCGAATGCATCCTTGGCCATGCCAATTCGACTTCGGATCTCAGTGTCGTACTTTCCCAGTTATTTAAATAGATGTACCTGCTTTATTTTCGTATCCTCACTTTGTAGTCATCATTTTGGGCTCCACGTTATAAACATGGCGATAAGGACGAAGGATACAGTGCGAACAAAATAAATAATGGGATCCTTTTCAAGTAGTCTACTCTCACATGTGCATCACAACCACAGCAAATGCATTTGTTTTTTTCAGATACATGGCAAAAGCTTTAGTACAGTTGCACACGCTAATCAAATTTCCACGAAAGTTTGTATGTCGCGTTGTACATAAGAAGGATAAACAGAATAAGATGATGTAATCTGTGAGTGTATACTTTAATACCGAAAAAGTCTTTGATCTTTTGATGAAAGTAAACTTATCCAAATTCAGTTTTCTTGAACTTGATAGGATTATGATAACATATTTTATAAACGTGATATTTGCGTTGCTACACTAACCTTTCGTTTGTCGTTGTTCGCCTAGAAGAAAACAAAGAAGAATTATTGTCTTACTTTGTTTTCGGGAAGTAATTTTGTTCCTTCGTGTAAAAATGTGTATGTCGAAATTAAAAAGGTTATATCATATTTTGCCATTATCCTCTTAGCATAATGCATGATGCAAGATTTAGACAGAGAATACAAATCACCGGTACATGCTAAATGTTCTTGGTTACCGAACTGCTTTTCTATTAGTTTTATTCTAATTTTTACTTAAGGAAAATAATTTGACACTGATCTCGAAAAAGCTAAAACAAAAGCGGAAAAAAATATTTTCTTGAAAATCACATACATTGTTTTCCATATTTTAAAACATGGACGAAAAAATTCTTGAAATTTATTCATAAACAACTCGGTCATGTACATTTTTATTTTACTGTAGTTGTCAATTCTAATCTGCAAAGATTCGTGTTTACACGATGTTGATTCTTATCTATTTTTTAGTGACATTTTGACAATCGCATTCGTGATGTCTACCCTCTTAGGAAATTCTAGGTTATTTCCACTGATTGCATAGATTGATTCTGTGGGAGTATATATATATATATATATATATATATATATATATATACGCACACACACACATACACACATATATATATATATGTATATACGTACAAATACATATACATTAATTGAATCTTATATATTTATATATACATATATTTATATAATGATACATGATTATATATATATATATATATATATATATATATATAAGAGAGAGAGAGAGAGAGAGAGCGTTATATATAGAGAGAGTTATATTATAATTTTTTTCAGGTATATGTATATTTATTTGTGTGTGGTGCATTGGATATCGGCTCGGAACGAGAAATCGGTGAGCCGAGTTCGAATTCCAGCTGAATTCATTGTATTCACTTACACGCAAATACCCTTGGGAAAGGCATTAATCCGTCTATTCCTTCCAGTTATGGGTTAAAAAACAGGACAGATTGGGTTCTATAGGCTTGGTCGGCAAGCAGTCTACCGCAGAAAGCAATGGCAACCTACTGCGGGATAATCTTCTGCCCAGTCAGTCATGTCTCTTTCGAGACATGATCGCCCAAGCGTGTATCACGTATGGCACTTAACTGACTGACTATATATATATATATATATATATATATATTTGTATGTATATATAATATATATATATATATATATTTGTATATATATATATATATATATATATATATATATAGATATGAACATGCGGGTATAGATAGATAGATAGATAGATAGATAGATAGATAGATAGATAGATAAACAACATTCTATTTTTACATGCCAAAGTGAGTAGTTATAAGGAAATATTCCGCTTTCATTGACAGAGCATTTAACACCGTTATCAGTTGAATTTTTGTTAAAAACAAAAGATTTCAATGTAATCAGTCAGTCAGTTAAGTGCCATACGTGATACACGAACATTATCCCACAGTAGTTTGTCATTGCTATCTGCGGTACACTGGTTGCAAACCAAGGCTCTAGAACTCAATTTGTCCTATTATTTAACCCATAACCTGAAAAAGGAGACGAATTAAAACCTGTCTTAACGGCATTTGTTTGCAAATGAATGCAAGGAATTCAACTAGAATTCAAATTCGGCTCCTCGATTTGTTGTTTCGAGATGATATCCACTGGAACCACAACGTACATTGAAGGTAAAACGTTGCAGTAATCTCTCCGCAGAACTGATGGAGATTTCTCTCCGAACCCTTTGTTAGTAGTAGTGTAAAATATCATTATCCTGATTAGGAGATTTTTCTTTCACTTCTAGTTACAGGTGCTATCCATTTTAGTTGTTGGTTTTGATAAACTCGTCAGCGATGTCATTAAGGCTGACAGGTATTTAGTTTTTATGTCGTGATTTTTAGCAAGTTTTCGTGTTGTGCAAACTACCTTTTACTACTGTCCCTTCTATGTTTATTTAATTCCTTATGCTAAGTCATTTCAATAATAAAATAATTCTTGTTTGCTATGTCTCTCAAAATATCTATCTATCTATCTATCTATCTATCTATATATATATATATATATATATATATATATATATCAGCATATATATAATAATTAATATATAATAAATATACATATATTACTACGTCTGTAGAATCACTCGCTGTTGCATACACTAATTCAATCATCAAGTGCCTATAGCAATAAGCACATAACGTTCTACAGAAGGATGATAATATGCATATTTATTAATATATAATTTATAGGTATGTTCTTTTATATTAGCACTAGAAAAGTATTTATATATGTGCTTGTAATTGCGTGTATATGTATATTGATTTACAGCTATTATATATATATATATATATATAGAGAGAGAGAGAGATAGTGAGAAAGAGAGAGAGAAGTGCAGTATAACTTAATACAAATTTTGTATTAAAATATGTGTCATTCGGCAGGATTTGAACCTGCGACCCCTATTTATCTTAAATAATCAGGCCGGGCGAAGTAAATATGTAAATATACTGTTTGATTAAAAACAGAATATCAACTCAAACACAAGTATTGATTAAAAATATTGTTCAAACAAATAATTTCAATTTGTCAGTTGTTAAAACAATTTCGTTAATCTTTGGGATTTTCCGTAACATTTTTTGTTTACATTTATTGACATTACGATACATTTCAGAGTAGAGATGATAATTTGCGTAGAATCAAAATTTGTGTTATATAGGCTTGATTTGACCTTGTTTACATGTATGTATGGATATGTCTTTACACGTATAAGCCTTGTTAAGTCTGCGCGTCTCTGAGAATAGAACTTCTAAATTATAAGCATGAAACATGTTCCGACAGTAACACACCAAACATATCAGGCCCTAGATAAGAAATCGTTTGACATGGTTTAGCATGTCGGTCTTCTGCGCCAGCTACATGTGTACAATATAACTGGACGATTGTTCGATTTAATTCAATCGTTCATGGCAAATCATTAAATGACGGTCGTTCGGAATGGGCATGATTCCAAATCCTTTTGTGTGAACGCCGGTGTCCCTCATTGCTCTATCTTAGGTCCTACGCTTTTCCTGATATTTGTCAGTGATATTCCTGATGTCAGCAGTTGCTAAGTAGGCATCTATGCAGATGTCACCAGCAGTTCCCCCCGTCTTAATATGAAATATGCCAGGGCTGAAAATCAGTCGTATATCAATCGGAAACTGGTCCCCTAAAAGTGTATCACATATGGCAGTTAACTGACTGATAATTGTAGGTACATAGATTATACATATCTCAAAAAAAAGATCAGCAAAAGCTTTATGTGTTTAGCCTTAGTTTGTGTGTGTGTGTGTGAATGTTAGAGAGAAAAATAGTTATATTTAATCAGGAAGATTGTTGTCATGAATCTGTGTGGATGAAAATCTGGAAATGTTTTTTTTATCTACCACATACATTTTAAGCAGCATAATTTGATTTATCAAGCACCGCTTAGATGTGGCAAAATGCTGAAGGTATGAGGTACCAAGTGAGGATCTAGCGAGACGAGCTTGCTAACCATTACACCACGTCGGGGATGCCCTAACTAAGGCAGCATAGGAATTAAAAATTTTAATGCAAATTTCGTTTATACTGCTTGCTGCCGCGTCCCCTAGCGCAAATCGCTGAAAAACATTGCCGGGAAATCTTACCGGGTTAATTTTCTAATCGATGTGACTATAATAACATTTACAAAAATCAAGATGGAAACCAGATTTTGAATAATTAATATATATATAAGATACAATCATTTGACGATATGCATAATCAAAATCCTAAGTTTATTCAATATTTCACACTTTTCAATTTATGACTATACCAAGAAAATAAAACTTAACTTTAATTTAATTCCTTTATTAACTTCTTCTTCTTCTATGTGCCTTGTCCCTTCAGGACGTAGGCGATCATGGATCTCCACGTCTCCCTATCCCTTGTGGCTCTTAGTATGTTTGCTCCTGTTGCTCCTGGCAACCCCCGTTCCGTCATCCACCTGATCAGGCCCTGCAAATATGTTATCCGCTGCCTTCCTCTGTCTCTCCTTCCTTCTATCTGACCAGTCAGTATCAGGTTCTCCAGGCTTTCCTTCCTCATTGCATGTCCCAGGAACTTCAGTTGTCTCTTCCTGATGCTCAGCATCAATTTCCTTTTTGTTGCCATTCTTTCTAACACTTCGTCGTTGCTTGTATGCTCAGTCCACGATATCCGTAGCATCCTTCTGTAGAACCACATTTCGGCCGCTTCCAGTTTTGTCCTCATTTTCGATGATATTGTCCAGCATTCACAGCCGTACTGAAGAACTGACATCACGTAGCAGTCTAGCACTCTTTTCTTCGTTTCTATTGAGATCTTCCTGTGTGTTAGTATTTTGCTCATCTTCTGGAACGCGTCCTTTGCCATGCCAATTCGCCTTCGGATCTCCGTGTCGCACTTACGCCGAGTTAAATCACGAATCATATCTCCACTCTGACTGCCAATATACCACTGGTATACCAAATAATTGTAAAATAGAAGTTGAGTGAATAAAGGGGTGTAAATATTCACTCAACTTCAGCTCATGCTCTCTGCGTGGTAAGTTAGCTATACCAGTCTTTGTTTTTTGTTTTGTTTTTCTTCTTTTATCTTGTTGTTACTAATCTAAGTAAGGAAATGTATTTTGCTACTTACTTTTATGGTACATTTGTCTCTCCGCATATAACAGAGTTTCTATTTAAGAAAAAAAAATCCCCCCACTTATAAAATGAGTCGGCCATTTTTTTGGGTGGGTGTCAAACATGCTAGACGAGGTTCTGTAAATTATTTCGGTTTAAAGGATCTGCTCGACTTATTAAAGTTAAAAGTTGAATTATTTTTCTTTTTTTAAATTGGAGTAGATAATACCTACTATCGCCCGGTTTCACACTCCACCCTCTCGTTTTGAAGAGGAGTAGAATTGATTACCTTTTCTCTTGTTTAGGAAGGTGTTCCCGGTTCATTTCCCTTCTCCTTCGGTTCTAGTTTTAGTTTAGCCAGAAGCTCTTTCCGGTTTTTGAGTATGGTGGCAACGTCTGAGGATACCGGGTTGGCAGTTTCCTGGTTGCTGTATCCGACTGGTAGTAAGGAACCCGAACTCTTGCGTAGCGTCTTGAGAGGATGCTCTGGTCAACAGTTGAATAATATCGGGGTTCTTGTAGGGCCATATCGCACATGTACCGGCGTCCTTGCATGAATCTCCGGTAGGCAACCCCGAGGCCACATTATGCTGCAGGCTACGCTAGTCTTCATCCTTCACATGCTGCAAACAGTGACCGACTGATTCTACTCTAGACCTTTCTCTCTAACTAAATCACTATGAATACAAGCAAACAAAATAGCAAAACTAAACCAGCTAGCCAGAAAACGCCCAAACCTGTCTGCGTTTCCTTCGCAAACAAACGAGGTATCTGCACTAACTTTTACAGCGTAGAATAATTCCTTCAAACTAACTAAACTGATAACTTAGTTCTATGTGAAACTAACCTTGACTCTTCTATCTTCTCTTCTGAGTTTTACGTTCCTGATTACCTTCTCCTCTTCAGGAAGGACTCCAATGTCAATATGCATGGTCTTGGTGTTTATATCAGCGAACACCTCCCTCTCGATAGGGTAACATCTCTTGAATCCCTGGATCATTCTTTCATGTACCTCTGTCTCTCACTTCTAAGCTCAGTTAACTATATCTTTTTTCTACCGCTCCCCCTCCTTCTTTGACTGTTCGGTACTTGATATCATCTCTAACAATATCGGCAAGGCCATTTATTCTCATCCATGTGCTCATATATTTGTGTTTGTTGACATTAACACCCAGCACACCAAGTGGCTGGAAAACTCTGTCACCGACCTCGCTGTAAAATATACTCAACGAAGCTAAGATGTTGTTTGCTGCCAGAATGAAGCAACGCATAGCATCCTGTAAGTTCGGTGCCAAAGACTACTGGCGATTCTGTAAAAGCGTGCTTAACAAATGTAAAACCTCAATATCCCCCTAATCAATGAATTTGAGGTCAAGGCTGAATGCTTTCCTCGCAGATTCTTCAAGAAATCTAGACTGGATTGGTCTGGAATACCTACACCCGACCTCCCACCTAGAACTGAGGCTCAACTGAATGACGTCCACATTACCTCCTCATTTGGTCTCTAACATAATCTCTAAACTCCACCCTCCACAATGCGAGCGGAGGAGATGGAATCCCAATCATAGTCTTGAAGAAATGTGCCCCAGATCTCTCCTCTGTCCCCCTAAACTCTACAACTCCTGTCTATCTGCTTTCTGCTTTCCTGCCTGTTGAAAAATCTACCTCTGTAGTTCCTATATTTAAGAATACTGGAGAACCCTCGGACCCCGCTAAATATCGCCATATCAGCCTCCTTCCGATCTTCGGAAAAGTGTTTGACGCCATTATCAACGCCGAGGTGGTTCCGCATCTCACAAGCCACAAGCTCCTCTCGGACAAACAGTATGGTTTCCGCTTCACCAGATCTACTGCTGATATGCTAACGACCATCATTGAGTATATATACCAGACTCTCGACAAAAATGGCGAAGCACGAACCGATATTTCAAAAGCATTCGACAGAGTCTGCCATGCTGGCCTTCTACGCAAACTGCAGAGCTAGGTATAACTGGACATTTGTTCGAATTCAGTCATTCCTCTCTAATCGCATATTGAAGGTACTATTAAACGGACATGCCTCCCAAAACTACCATACAAACTCGGGTGTCCCTTAAGGTTCTATCCTTGCTCCTACACTTTTTCTGATCTACATTAACGATCTCCCCGATGCTATAAAATCCCAAGTATACTGCGGTGTCATCGGCATACATGCCGTACGCCGATGACACCGCAGTTTACTCTCGCGTCATTCAAATCCTGTGTGGGCGATAAAGCAAACCTCGCTACCGGGCTTGAGAAAGACCTCTAATCCGTGGTAGACTGGGGTAAGAAATGGCTCATAAATTTTAATGCTTCCAAAACGAAGCTGCTATCAATTAACCATCATAATAATCACTCCTACCTCCCATTAGTATGGAACAGGCCTGCCTCACTGAGAGTAAAACAGTACGTCTCCTTAGCCTCACACTGTCAGCGGACCTCAAGTGGAATGACTATATCGAATCCATTGTTAAATCTTTTGCTATGAAAGACGGTTCTCTGCGCAGAGCCCGGAAATTTTTCATGTCTGAGTCCATCCTGCACATCTACCATCCGTCCGTTTATTGAATACTGCTGCCACATCTGGTCGGGTGCCCCTGCTATTCTCCTCGGGGTTCTTGACAAAACTCATCGGAGAATCTGTAATGTGATCGATGCCGACTTGGCAGCCCGGCTGCAGTCACTCTCTCACCAGCGTGATGTGGCTTCCCTATGCCTCTTCTATAAATATTTTCACGGTTTCTGCTCCGATAATCTTAGTTCACTGGTGCCCCCTAGGTATGAATTTGCAAAATATACTAGATAAGCAACTAGGTCCCACTCTTTTACAGTCAAACAGATAAAATGTAACCGCAATTTCTACTCTAACAGCTTCTTTTCTCGCCTGTGGAATTCCCTTCCATATACTTGATTCCCCGACAGCTACAATCTCAAGGAATTTAAATGTAGGGTCAATAGACATTTATCACACTAACTCGCATCCATTCCATCAAACACCCTTCCCATCTATCCAACCCCCATCCTCGGTATCCTCATCCATCTACCACCCTCCTTCCGACATTTCCTATAACTACCCACTCTTTCTCATCACTTTCCCCTATGTAACCCCCGTCGCAACAATGGCAGTTGAATGCCTTGCCTGGGGTGCAATGATTGAAAATAAAATTGTGAGACTTGGGTTGAATGAAAAAATTAATTATGTAGGAGTGTAAAAAAACTAACAAATCCTGTTCATTCATTTCAAATATAATGTTGGAATAAATCATTTTAGCGGAACATACAATTACGAGACGCACAGAAAAACTCTAATAAATCCTTGATCTTCGACACTAAATGGAGAACTCACATTTTGGAGACACAAGAATGTAAATCTCTCATTTAAATGGCGAGATAGACGCTGCGCAAAGGAAAATCATTTTAAAACTTTACTTGGCGTCTGATCAATCAGAGAAAACTTATTTTACTTTGGTGTAAATGGGAAGTAATTAACTTAGTATGAAGAAGAAATTTTCATGAATTAACAGCCAACTAACTAAATTTTGTATCTCGAAAAGTCACCATCAGTTGGTAATTGTGATTCAAGTTTACAGTGTCCCCCAAAATAATAATGACACCTGACAACTTCATCCAATGCTGAAAGCATAACCGTTAAAGTTAGTCGAAATTCGGGTGATATATATTCGTTTTGATGTGACCCTCATGCGAGGGACATGAATCCATTTCCTTTGCATTCGTTTGTACTGGTCGCAATGGTTAAACATTATCAGATGCCAAATTAATCATTGCATATAACCGTACGCATTTACACCACTTCATTATCAGGATACTGGAAATAAACCATTACATTTGCACAAATTATATTTAATATCAATAAAGTTTGTGTTTCTAATAAAGGTTATTCACTGATAAATATAATATTAAAAATATGCCGATTCCTTATTTAACTCTTAGTTAATTCCTTGTTAGTTAGCTACAACGTATGTTACGACATGCCAATAATGGCAGATAAATAATGGATTTAAACGAGAGAAAATACATAAAAGACATATAAAAAAAAGATTTTTGGCTTAAGTGAAAGATGAAGAAAGAAATCAGAGAGAGAGAGAGATTAAAAGATAGATAGATAGTAAGTGTCGTGGACTCTGCTAAAGGTCCGGCAAGTATAATAAAAAACAACCAAAATAGGAAATAACGAATATATATTAAACACAGCAAAATACACTTTGAACTTCGTTATCAGTCCGATAACACGGGTTACACTGTAGTGCTATAATTCGATCCTGGAACTGGGACTCGTAATGGTCGTTGAGGTAGCAATGTTCGTAGACGACTCTTGACTGAGTTCAGGGCGCTCTCCTCATGCTAATCCTTCAGGCTATCTACTCTCACCTCTTGTGAGGGGAAGTCTAAGTACTTGTTGGAAGAGTTCATTCGGTTGTGATGGGTGATGCGAACATGACATTAAAAAAGAAAAGAATGAAAGAAAGAAAGAAAGAAAGAAAGAAAGAAAGAAAGAAAGAAAGAAGAAAGGAGGTGATAACATTTAACGGGATTAACAAATGCAATAATTTGTTAATTTTATTTTATTTTTTAATTTGTACATTCTTGTTCTTCTTGTTCTTTTTTTATCTTTCTATGGGCCGTGTTCTTTAAAGATGCTGACGATAATGGCTTTCCAAAATTCCGTACTTTTTCTAGCTCTTTTTTTCTCTTAATAAATATTATCTCATTCTTTTTACTTCTAAAACTTCTTCCGCCATCCATTTACTCAAGCTCGCTAATTAGGTTTTGCATTCTGTCCCTCTTGTAAGTATATTCGTCAAGCCGATTTTCCTCACTATGTGCTATTAAAATCTCAACAGTCTTTTCCTGAGAATAATTATGAGTGTAGCTTCTGTTGCTATTTTTTCGTTCAGTATCATTTGTGTCTGTACGACCGTGTTTACAGTCAGCATACCACCTCTTAACCGTTAATTTTGAAAGAGCAGAATCAGAATAACATTTACCAAACCATTGCTTTGCTTGAACAGTATTTTTCCATCAGAAAGCAATGCTTTATCAACACAGGAAATTCAGATTTTTCATTGCTTTGAAAATTTGCAACATTAGTTTCACTTAAATAACTAATTTATAAACTAATAATCCAGTTTTGTCTAAAGTTTGTCATGTGCCATTTGAATGTTAATACTTCAACAGATTATATGGATTTCTTATTAATGTTGCCATTTATATGCCAGGACTGGGACTTATTGAAGGATGTGTTAAATCCCTATTGCCGTTTAAAAAAGCCGTGAGTTATATATATATATATATACAAGTTCAGAATTTAGGAAAAGCCTTAGAAGAATGGATGTGCGTCGTGGTGCAGTGGATATCGGCTCGGAACGACAAATCTTGAAGCCGAGTTCGAATTCCAGTTGAATTCCTTGCATTCACTTACCCGCAAATACTCTTGTGAAAGGTATTAATCTGTCTCTTCCCTCCAGTTATGGGTTAAATAATAGGAGAGATTGGGTTCTGTAGCCTTGGTCGGCAACCAGTCTACCGCAGAAAGCAATGGCAACCTACTGTGGGATAATCTTCTGCCCAATCAGTCATGTTTCTTTCGAGACATGATCGCTCAAGCGTGTATCATGTATGGCACTTAACTGACTGACTGAATGACTTAGAAGAATACAGTTGCTGCAGGCTTTAGAAGGAACAGAAAACCCAACCCTAAAGAGTAAACAAGGGATACATATCTAGTTCTTTTTAAAAGACGTGGAAAGAGAGTGACTGCAGCGATAACCAAGCCTGTGTAGTCTTATTTAAATTTAAAGATCTATTAAAATACACTTGCTATGATTTGGAATAAATTATAGATGATAAAATAGAAAGCTGACATAAATTATAATAACCCTAATAGATCATATATTTATAGTATAAATATAATATTTTCTAATGAAAATGAACTTTTTTAACAATTAACAATATCAAAAGATCATTGTAACAGCTTTTTCTGCTCATATAATCTACCTCTATAGAATGCAATATCTATCTATATTTATCCATTCATTTCCAGATAATTTTTATTAAGTTCCATCTACAATGTTTGGCTATTTCACTTTTTATTATATCGTCCCTATTGTCAAATAAAATAGCGTGTATCATGATTAAATTTATGAATAAATTGTATGAAGTTCACATTTTTATTATTTTATATGCAAGTATTTTCGGAAATCTAAATCAGGAACTGGGTGTTGTCAGTAATGTTAGCAAGATATATTGCTACTTTTTGGCATTTTTGATCGCAGAAATTAGAATTTGAATCAATTCAAAGTAGCGTCAACTGCATCGGTTAAAGTGAACAAGATTTATTGAACATCTATACGGATATATTTCATACGTTTGATTTGATACAAATTGCCTGTGCAAGTTAACACTTACTTCACGATGGAGACTCTGAATCTGGAAAGTACTTGAATATAATTGAAAAATAACATTGAATTTAGACAACATATTCACAAGTAGAATCTCCAGGAACATCAAATTCAGAATTAAGAAAGATGTCATGAAGTAGTAGATGCGTAGATCATGTCAGTGAAAATTAATAACACAATATTTTTGACTGAATACTTGGTACATATATACACTATATATATATATATATATATATATATATATATATTCTTGTGCAAATTAATTGAAACAATTACATTAGTCTCTTTTGTTCAATATACGGTCGGTTATAGTCCCACTAGAAAGACAGGGAGCAACTTATTTTTATCTTTTATCATATTAAGTCATTTGCAGTGATGTACTGTAATTTAAATCAATTTTTGGTATGTAAAATGAAATTTTGGCTGCCTTGAAAAATATTGTTTTCTGGGATTGCATGAAATTTCTATCACGCCCAAGCAATATTGTCTCGACTGTTGATTACTAGCCTACGGCCACTGTCTGAGATAGACGTTATCGTTAGATCTTTATTATATATATATATATATATATATATATATATATATATATATATATATATACTATAGTCATCCGCAGACAGATCTGGTTTGCTGTATTACAGCTCATCAGTACGGCTTAGACTCCGGTCGCGTGCTAACCCAAGATTGAGACCTGACCGAATAGGCGTCAGTCGGCGATTCTACCCCTAGGCCACGAGCGGCCAGTAGAAGAAGGCAGGCTTTTTAGCGCGTATAAACACGCCCAACAGCTAGAGTGCTCCAATTCATTATCGAATGAGCGGTGCGTAAGTACTGGAGTAGCTACTGTTTACAAAGTCTACCACTCTTCCAGAGTGCTCAATCAGGGTGTGAGATTATATATATATATATATATATATATATATATATGATAAAATACAATTTTGAGACATGCAAATTTATAAATAAAACGGTGAAATATCAGAGATAATATGCGAGTTAGTATAAAATAGACGCTGAAGTTCATGTCATGGCATGCATGATGTGTGCCAGAATGGAACAAACTGTCCTTACTCTCCATTTTACGCACATACACACACACACACATACATATATATGTTTGTATGTGTGTGTGCGCGCGCGTGTTTGTATAAATTTATTTTAGATAGGGTAGATCTGTGAAGCAAGGACATAAATAAAAAGACAAAAGGAACAACTATTCTAAGCCAAGGCGTTTAGCCCTCTGCGTAACTTTCTGTGTGTGTGTGTGTGTGTGTGTGTGTGTGTGTGTGTGTGTGGAGGTTTTCACGTAATGTTAGAGAATTGTAGATAAGTAACAATTTAAAGAAAAAATTACACACTTTACATACACCAAACAATATCAACTCTAATCACCAAAACAAACGCACATGTAGGAATTTAGCTTTTTTTTAAACAAACATCTCAAAATGCCTTAGTAATTTAATCAATGTATAATAGTTAAATTGTTTAACTGAGGAAATTTATGAAATTGATTTTAACTAATGTGCCACAAATTATTGCATAAATCCGTATACAGTCTATATCAAAAAGCTTTTAAAATAGTTGGTGGTGGATTCCTACCCCGATGAAGGACAAAAGATCATATATACATATCTCTGAAAATCCTACGTAATATAACGTTTTCGGAAGAAGATTTTAAATACACAATCTAATGTAAAATTCGAAAATTCTTTAGCAAACATTTGGGGCAGATACCAGACAGAAAAACAATGTAAAATGTCCATAGAAAACATGTGTTCTTCAACACAAGAATTCATAACAAATGTTCAAAATATCCCCCGTTTGTTTCCACAGACGCACGCACCCGTCTGATAAGTGACTGTTGACCCATTCGAATACATCAACAGGGTTCATTACAATTTTGCCGTCTCTCATGATATTCTACATTATTAATGACTGTTGCATAAACCAATTATTTTAGGCAACTCCACACAAAAATGCAAAGAATTTATATCAGAGAAACCTGCAGGCCATGAACCCAATCCATCTCTACATATCTATTGTTCATGTTAGATGTTAGTCTATGCATTGCGAACAATGTGACTAAAATATGCTGGAGCCTATTATACATGAATTACATTCGTCTTCGTATTAGCAGAGGTACGTAATCTATCAGGTCTGGAAGAGTATTATGAAATAATGTCCCTGGATACATTTCTTGTAAACATGCTGGGAGAATGACAGATAATCATCTACAATTCCAGTTTACATTTTAATCATAAACTGACGGTGATGTTAAGCCTTTATTGTACACTGGGAATTCCAATCCACGTACAAAAGTTGGTTTTCTAAATTTGTTCTTCGATCTCATCGAAATACTGCCTCTTTCATAAGTTAGAATAAAGATGCAAAGAATGGATTGACAGTTTGTGTAATGAACGCTTGGCAAAAATTCTCCCTCAGTGGGTGATCAGAGGGTGGAAACCCTACACATGTTACAAATGGAACGGATAGAAGAACTGCTCTTGAAATAACTTCCATGCACTACCATGACGGAAGACGACATCTGGGTTGCCACCTACGGCTGGTCGAGTGTGTTCTGCGTCGTTTAGCTCGGTTGCAATTCTCAGTAATCCTCGATTTATAGACTGTGGTGTCAAAATACATTCTCAACAACGCCACGATAAACAACAGCAAAATGTGGATGACTCGGCTGTCTCCGGTCTGGTAATGTCAATTTAGACAGCTATGCAGCCTCCGTGACAGCTCTCAGCTGAATCTCAGGATTGCGTAGATGTGTGTTGCGTGCGTCAACTAGACGTAAGTTAACCGCATCTGAAGCAGCAACCGGTCGCCTGCCGTACAGTTCTCGTGTGATCGAAGGTGTAGATGATCTGTCAAATCCCTCACTCGCCCTGCTATGTTGTGATTTCTGATCTCATGGTGAGCTGAAGCCCCAGAGGACAGTTGTTTTATGTCGGAGTCGGCTAAAACTGCAATGAAGAAGCGGGATGGGTGAAACAATTTAGGAACAGACAAGAACAAGCAATAAATAGACAGCAGCAAAAGCCAGTCTATGTGAACTAATGATTATATTTATAACTTTTTTCCAGCAACAAAGAGAAAATATTAATAAAAAAATGAAAAAAACGCTAAACAACTTTTAAATCTCACAAATTACTGCCTGCTACTATAGTTCGGCAGTAATATACTAAAATTGGAATGATACAGAGAAGATTAGCATGGCCCCTGCGCAAGGATGACAAGCAAATTCGTGAAGCGTTCCATATTTATTAGAGAGGATGCGTTGTGGTGCAGGGGATATCGACTCGGGACGAGAAATCGGAGAGCCAAGTTCGAATTCCAATTGAATTCCTTGCATTACTTACTCTCAAATACCTTATAAAATGTAATAGTCAGCATTTTCCCTCTAGTTATGTGTTAAATAACAGGACAGATTGGGTTCTATAGCCTTGGCTGGCAACCAATCTATCACACAAACTAATTGCGACCGACTGCGGGATAATCTTCTGCCCTGTCTGTCATGTCTCTTTCGAGATATGATCACCCAAAAGCGTGTATCACGTATGGCACTTAACTGACTGACTATATCTAACCGTCACTAGAGCTAAGACAGTCACTGTTTCTTAATACTACCCCTTTCATTTACTCTCTCTGCTTAGAAACGTAGAACGGGCCTTTTAGCGTAGGGAGGCGACGTTCGCGTCTGGACTCCGCCGCGTCTCGAGCGGGTCTTTTCTGTCTCTCAAATCCGCACTGACTTTTTGTTAAAACTCGTTCGATCTGGCGCGTTGGGTGGTTGGGAGTCGGAAGATTTTCGTCCAAAATCTAATGTCAATTTCATGTATCTAGTTTTAATACCCCTTTATGGTTTCTCACTTATATTTAGTGGCCTGAAGCATTGGAGACAAAGGTTTGTTTGATTCTGTACACTCACATGCCGACATTAATTTTAATTCCTCTCATAGTTTGTGTGGTCTTTTACTTAGCTAGCCGATAAGCTAACCCTGAGTCGGTCTTCATTGCTTCGCCGAAAGGGATAGAAAGAAAAACAAATAGGGGAGAAAGAAAAAGAATTCTTTTACCTTGAGGTTTGTGTCAATTTGCTGTCATTTAAATCAATATCATTCCGTAAGTGCCTTGTGTCTCGCCCCCTCTCTCTCTTTCTCTCTCTTTCTGTGTCTGCCACCCCTAGCGCCTGTTCCACTCTCTTTCTTTTTCCCAGTTCTTTCCAAGAAATATATAAAAAAAGCAAATGTTCACACATCGAGTCATTGTTCAACCATCTAAGACAGAATTCGAATCCATGATCCGTCGATGCTATTTTAACGTGGGTGCATAAGGAGCACTGACAGTGATGCACCTCTAGTCCATTATCGTTCTAAGGGTCGTATCTAAACGTTTTATCTTCCTGCTCATAATATGAATATATATTACCCGGAAAAATATTATGTTAACTTACTACTACACACGTTAATCTTTGAAG
Organism: Ascarosepion bandense; assembly: GCA_037127315.1. Lineage (NCBI taxonomy): Eukaryota > Metazoa > Mollusca > Cephalopoda > Sepiida > Sepiidae > Ascarosepion > Ascarosepion bandense. Next base: position 3,617,961 of record JBBBDQ010001869.1, read on the forward strand.
ATAGACTAATAATAAATACCCACGAATGACAAATGTAACCCACTCTATATATAACCACATACTTAAAATTTCTTTAAATTTAACATTAAACTTAAACCGAGATAACGTGAAATGCACTCAAAAATGTTTAACGCTAACCTTCCTGTCACGCCAACCTACTTAAATGGAAATTATTAACTCTTAGCTAAAATAAATCAACAAATATAACAACGTTTAAAATAAATGTATTTCTCATGAAAACTGGTTGCTTGCACAGGTAGCTCTAACCGCACAGCTACAATATGAATTTAAAAAATAAACCCATTTGCAGATTTTTTTCAGCACATATTTCTGTATTTCTTTCACAATTTATAACATATTTCTAACTTATAAGCTTATAGATAAATTCTAGTCAATTCGATGCCCACTGGCCTCCCCAAAATAAAGTCTTTGTGCATTACTGACCATAAATTCTATTATTTGTTATACTGACTATGATGAAAGAACCCTAAGCCGAACATTAAAATAGAAATGTTTTTATTAATCATTCAAATATAAAAATAAATGGTAGAAGTTTAATAAAAATCTTAAAATAAACTCAATATCGATCAACATTCTCTTACAATAGAAAAATTATAAAAAACTCTTTTCACTTTTCCTTTTTATTTTCACTAAATATGTACGGGTTAATTTTTTATTTTGTACTGACTTCATAATAAAAAAATGCAGCAATGTCGAACAGTGTGATTCAATACTAACTTTAGCGTAAAAAAGCATGTCATGGACAAAACATCGATATAAATTCAAGAATAAAATACAGCATCTACAATAGTTTTTCTATTCAACAATGGCTATTGTCTTTTGAATTTTAAAATAGGAACTAAAGCAAACTGCTATTTTTTATTTCATTCAGAGAAAGATTTAGGATGGAACTACTATTTAATACACTGCCTGTTTAAAAATTATACCTAAAACCAACAAAGCTGTCTGCAAATTAGTTTGGAATCAAACATAATTAAAATTACTTTACAAAATATTATCCTTTGGGTTTATTCTGATATATTTGACTTTCGTGAAGATCATCGAACCCGTAAACACGCATTGCGATTGTAAGCGCCATAATCATTTCAATGCTTGTCTCTTGCAATTGCTCCATGCCAAATGCAGAGCTATTCCCCTTTACAATGATTGCGATTTTAATTAATTTTTCTTAGAGGGATAACGGAGGTATTAATATGTTTAATAAAAGAATCGTATTTTTTTCAGTTTGGCGACCTTTTATGGTGATGAGTGAAGGAAAAGTAAGCCGCAAATGGATATGTCTATTTACTTTAATGAAAGGAATATATCTTATTCCTATTCCCACGTTTGTTAGTAAATAAATGATATTAAGGCGGATTACTATGCAAAGATAAGGCGGAACGAAGAAATGAGATGAAAGAATGAATGATTTATATTACAGCACCCACAATAATGCATATAAACACACAGGTGTCAACATGTGCAGAAATACATATCCATTATGTCCAAACCAAAGTATCAGAAAGAAACAAAAAGGAAAGGTCTTACATTTAAATTGAAGATACCTTTGTTCTGCCATTGTCATGACTCCAGATTTGGAGGGACCGAATTTATCTGTGTCTCAAAGGGACGGTAGGAGTTTTATGCTCCAACGGAACATGGCGGTAAGCAGATCCTGCCTAGGCCCAAAGGTCCGGGCAGAAGATAAACAACGTTCTTTCTCGGTTGTTGTTAACTGAAATATTGAGACTAGCCCTTGGGTCACTATCGGGAGAAACTCACGAGAAATTGTCATGTGATCATGTGACATTATCTCGATCAAAGGGAAATAAGAACTTTTTCTATCCTTACGGGAATATACTTGATCTAAGTACAAGAACTGTCTAAATAAACCTAAGGGGAAGGGTGTTGGCTCTCACAAGTGAAACTCGTTGGGAGTCTCTGAGAACTGAATGAAAATTAACTTTAAACAAGCAGAAGTGCTTAGACTTTTACGGGTAATATAACCTTGATTCCTTTTCGGGGCTGATCGAAAGATGCTTGATTTAGTTTATTTTGGTTTTGGCATATCTATCACAATGAATTTTTAAAACTGACAACAATTCTAGGATAGCTTTGTATGAATAAAATATGTATCATTTGTAAAAAATCAGTTTGTAGATCAGGTTTAATTGGCGTAATTTTGTATTGAATATTGTTTTGATGAGAGTCAATGTATAGCAGATAATAATAAAAATATAATATTAGTAGTTTTATTGAAATGTTTCGATTGGAAATAATCATAAAATTATTTTTTATTTTTAGGCTTTTGGGTTTTTTTGGGGGGCTAACAATGTGCTCATAGCTACGGTCTTAACAGGTGCTACCACCCCGGGTCAACATGAACCTGAGAACAACAGCAAGTAAGAGGTCTTTGCACGCTCATCAGAATTTCTCATTCAGTCGTTTTTCTGCAGAATATGCTTTATTGCCATGCCCAAAAAGGCAAAATTAAAGAGAAAAATGATCTATATATATTCAGAGAAATATACGAATATCTTTCTGTAGTTGACCACATTTTTGAAAGTTTCTCAAAAAATGGAGTCTCTTTCTACATGAGTATCTCAGAATTTTATTTTTTTCGGAAACAAAACGCACCAAAGTCTTCCTTAATTCGTACACTGCACGTTAGTTCATCATTTGAGGCAGTTATCCGTTGCTCTAGTTTTCTAGGCGTATCAGTAGGTAAACATGATATTAAAGCAGTTATGTTGTCTTTTTGCGTTAAAAACACACTAAATCACAATATCTTTTCCTATCATTTTAAAAAGAATAACTGCATCGTTGTTAAGCTACAAATGAAAACACTCTCCCGTCATTTTAGTTTCTAAAGCATTATAAAAATCTCTTTTAAATTTAAAATAGTGGAAACAAATACGGACTTTCTCGGCAGCAGATAAATTGACTTGAAGCAAGAATGGACTGTCGCATATTCTTTCTTTTTTTTTTTTGTCACTCAATGATTAGTTTGTAATGAATGTAAAAAGATGACAATTTCGACATTGCTTCAATATTCCCGGCAGCAAAAATGCTATTTCACTGATATTGTCAAAAAATAACTAATATCAACTAGTCGCTATAAATCGAAGTGCAAAACACAAGATGTATTGCCGTTTGGCTAAAATATTTATTTTTCTTGAATTAACCACAGTTTTCGTTTGGCCGCATATCACTTTTGTCTTTAATATTTAACTTGTCAAACGTCTAGTAATTTCATTCTCACATGCAGTCCATAATACTGAATACATTGTCTTTTTTACAACGACTCTTGCTATTACGAGATTTAGTTCAATTTTTTGGCTTTTTGAAAGTTTGCAATACATGTAAACAAGGAAACGAGGCAATATATATATATATATATATATATATATATATATATATATGTGTGTGTGTGTGTGTGTGTGTGTGTGTGTGTGTGTGTGTATATATATATATACATATATATAAGAAAAATTAAGACAGACACGTTATTTCATGGTAAAATAACGTGTCTGTCTTAATTTTTCTTATATTTGCTCTATGTGTATTTATATGCATATATGTTTAGAGCTCTCTTAGAGAGTTATTCTACCACTGTATGTAAGAGATACTCCTTCGGGTTCTTCTATATCCACACTGCATGCTGAGATATATATATATATATATATATATATATATATAATCTATCTAAACTTATTTATAAATGAAACTTTGTCTCTGTGCGTGTGTTTGCGTGTGTGTGTCCGTTACATATAGACTCCGAAACAGCTTAACCGATTTGAAAATTTACACAGCTGTACTATACGCACCTGCGAGTGTTCTTAGCTCGGTTTTGTGCTCAGATACCCCCAATAAATATCGAGAATCGATCATCGAAAAAATTGGGTTATAGAAGGAGTGGTCCGATCTTAATCAAATTTGATATACTCATAAACAAAGACATAAAAAACAATATTCAGAAGTTTCAAGGTTGCAGTTCTTACAATAGTGCAGAGAATCGATAATATATATATATATATATATATATATATATCTTCCGAGCAGAGAGCAATAACCCAGTCGTGGTTCCGCCGAAGGGTAGCAGCACGACTGGGGAAAAATAGACAGGTACTTTTTGGCCGGGCCATATAGCCCGGAAATCCCACTCATAAATTGACCATGTGTCACATGTTGCCCTTAGTGGGAGGGACAACTAAATATAGTGGTTGTCAAAATGAGTTAGTAAGAAGTCACTTGGTGCATATTAACTTAGATTTGTTTTGGATATAGACTCATTAACCGGACATACTTCTTCACTAAAAGATTGTATAAATTGATGTCTACTAACAGCATTCCTAGTATTTGTGAAGTGACTAACCCGTGTTCCAGTTTGTATATTTTTGTTCAGTACAACTTACATTGTTTATCTCTATATCTGATTTTTGTTATTTATTATATTGTATGGTTTCTCAACAAGAATCTACAACAGAAACGAAAGTAAGTTCGTAATTATCATAAGGTGCGACCCAAAATCTCCCTTTTCTTCTGCTGCTATCTTGCTGGAGGCGTGTACGCGACTCCTCTTCCTGGATTTATCCACTTACCACACATCTTTCTATTTGTTATTGAATGCTTAGCAGAGAAGCGTTGAATATTATTTTTGGAGTGACGCAGCTGGGGACACACAATCTTCCTCACTGCAGGTGGACACTCTAACCATTGCGCTACACTCAGTGAAATAGATAAAAGTGGGAAAAGCAACCCTTTTAAGAATCAAATAGGGAAAATCTGAAAAAAATATATATGCAGAGAGAGAGAGAGAGAGAGAGAGAGAGAGAGAGGGGGGGGAGATAAAGAGTGAGAGAGAGATAGCTAAGTGAATGACAGAATGCAATTAATAATTTTTTCTTGAAGGAACCAGTTTGTTTATACAAAATCGGGTTGGAATGTATTTCAAGAAACCCGGGTGCAGATTACATCGAAACGTTAAAGATTTTAGGATGAAAACTTATGTTTTGACGTCCGTAAACAGCAAGATTTTTATAATTTGCCATTCAGCTTTTTATTTCTTTCATTTCATTGTTAGATTTATCTCAATTGTTTAATTTATTTTGCGAGTAAATGTGAAATGTTGTCCGATCAAGGGCAGAAGTTTCCCCGCAGATCATTTCGAAATGAGCGCATTTACAATAAATTTTATCCCTGATAATTTAAATTCTTTTATAATAGAAACCACATTCTTTAAGTCAGAATTATCGTCAGGCGTATTACGAATAACTAACATATTATTGACAGTACTGTTTTATAAAAATCTCTTTTCTTCACATAAAATATTTTGTTTAAATTCCTTGCTATTTCTAATATGAAATTCTTGGGTTATGTCTCAACCTGTTTCTTTAAGATTTTTATCAAGAGCTTTAAATTTCTTATTTGTTAATTAAATATCTGAAATTGATAGCAAATATATACTATTTTTATATAACTTATTTAAAGTTGGATTTGTTATAGATTTATTACTCATTATTATGAGGTTATTTTAAAAAGAATAAATGCAAGCCAGTCTCTGTGTTCAGACGGAGTGCGCTTTGTTTTAGACATATAATTGCTTGCTCATTTCCGATCAATACGTGGCAATAACTATAAGTATTTTGCTTATTCGTATATTTTTCATATATCCGATTAAAAATTATTACATTTTCTTGATGCCAATGAATCACAAGTTATTGATTGGTTGCATGGGTTTTTTTCTACTTAATTTTTTTCTCGAAAACAATATTCACGCTAAAGAAGCTAAAAAATAAAGAAGTAAATAAACGCAGACATAATTCACAATATGATGCTTTTTTAACAATCTTCTGAGTCAGCATTGAAAAACAATCTTAAAAGACATTAAAATACATTAAGCAAAAAAGAATAAAAAACATTTTAATAATAACAAATGATTACCAAAACAAACATGCAAAAATGTATAATGTATTAGAAAATATCTAAAAGAATAATTTATTTTGAAAACAATAATAGAACTATTACACAAACTTAGTGGATTTATTTTTATTGCATTTAAAGTTTACGTTCATTTATATGAATTTAATTTTCTTTAGAATTTAGCAAGGTCATGCTTCAGTTAATAGAAAAAAAATCCCAACTGACGTCCATATTGATCGCCATTTACACAATGAAGAAAAATGTAATTCAAATAAAAATGTCCCAACCAATCAATGAACGAAATTTTAAAAACAGAATCAGAAAAATATATCCAGAAACACGATTTAATTGAATTCTGCTCGTGAATATAAAAAAAAGAAAGAAAAACAAATTGCCAAACTTTCTTTTCGTATTTAACTTCATTTCAAAATAAACAAATTTAAATTTTAAAATTTCAGGTTTGACAAAGATCAGTATTCAAAGTGTCGCAATGAAGCAAATTTTGTTCCCAATTCAATGGAGACGCATGATGTCTCTGCACCTAGATGATTCACTCGTGATTAATATATACGGCATCAATAAAAACAAATTTAGGATGCCACAAATTCTTCTGCTGCAAATAAAGATTACGGAAAAATATTACGTGTAAATTATGCAAGGAAACATTATCAGCATGTATGGACGCATTAATAACGTAAAGACGCATCGTCAAAGTGTCATGGAGGCATGTGTAACCATTCGACAACATGTGCGAGTATTTGAAATGGTTTGCCAATATTTGATTTGACGGATGCAAGCGGTTGACATATTGAAAAATTATTATGAGTTGTTTCGTTGATGTACAAGGATGACATTTTGAACATTTGCTTATATAGACATTTTAAAATTTTAGGTGTCAGAAACATGCTCCAAACTTTGTAAAATCATTTTGATTCACGGATTTTATAATTTTTAATTCTAATTCTAATTAAATTTGTAACCTAGTGATTACTGACAGACTCCTACAATGTTTGCTTATGTTTCAGAATGAACACTTGAGAAAAGTAAATGTTTTAATTTTAAGTGTATTAAAATCTAAAATTCTGTTACAGTTCGTGCTATACCTTATAATTCAGTTTGTATTAGAGACTAGTACATAATCAAAGGTTTTTGGTGAAATTAAATAGAAAAATAAATAACTACTCTTTCTTACATTTTTCACTAGTAAAAATGGTTGCTTTATTGACAGGGTCCCAGTCATCTGCAAACTAAAGGTGAAACTCCGGAGAGTGAAGAAGCCTAGTGCAGCACCAAAACTGAAATACAATGCGCTCGTGAATGACCTCAACCTACAGAATGAATACACTAACAGCGTGAAAATCTAATATAAAGATAAAGTTGGAAAAAATATAATCGAAATGGACTCACTCAAAAAAAAGGGATAGTGACATCAGCAAACTACATTGCCCCAAAGGAAATCAAAAAAAAAAACGAGAGGATTAATGAAAAGATTCTCAACATGATGCAAAGGAGGCAGAAAATGATATCAAGACATGGAATGGAGTACAGGGAACTACACAAGAAAATAAGGAGAAAATGCAGACAGGCTAAAGAGGCATGGCTCAATGACAAATGTGCAGAAGTAGGAAGACTGAGCAGGCATAATAAAGCAGACATGCATAAAGAAATAAAAGAACTGACAGGAAAAAAACCTGCTCTTCAACAGGATGTATAAAATCCAAGGATGGAACAATCATATTAGAGAAAGAGGAAATACTGCAACGATGGGAAGAATATATAAAGGTTCTTTTCCGCGACAAGAGAGAGTATCCGATAAGACACAAAAATGTAGACGGACCAGAAATATTAAAGTCTGAATTAGAATTTGCAATAGCCAAACTGAACAGAAACAAAGCAGCGGAACCAGATGACATAGTCATAGAGCTGCTGATAGCTCTGGAACAATTTGGCATAGAGAAAATTGCAGAAATAATAAATGAAATTTATAATAGTGTACCAGATGACCTCAGCAAGTCAATCTTCATAGCGTTGCCTAAGAAGCCAGGAGCAAACGAGTGCGAATTCCACAGAACCATCAGTTTAATGAGCCATGTAACAAAACTGATCGTTCGAATCTTGATGAATAGAGTGAGAAGCAGAATCATGCCAGATATAGGACGAGAAAAGTGCGAAAAATGACACTGGAACAAGGAACGCCATATTTACAATTTGGATGCTCTCTGAAAGGGCAATGCAAATGAAGAAGGACTTGTACCTATGTTTGATTATGCAAAGGCGTTTGAAAAATATGCCACAAAAAATTGATGGAGATGCTGGATTTGCTATGTGATGTCGGTTCTTCAATATGGCAGTGAATATTGAATAATACCTTCGAAGATGAAAGAAAAACTTGAAGTAGCTGAAATGTGGTGCTACAGAAGGATACTGCGGATTTCATGGATCGAGTATGGGAGCAATGACGAGATTTTGGAAAAGATGGAAACGAAAAGGAAATTAATACTGAGCTTCAGGAAGAGACAGCTGAAGTTCCTGGGACATGCAATGAGGAAGGAGGGGTTGGAGAACATGTTACTAACAGGCGAGATAGAGGGAAATGAGACAGAGGAAAACAGCGGATAACATATTTGAAGGAACCGATCAGGTGGATGGCGGAAAGAGTGTTGCATGATACAAAAAGAGATAGCGTGCTAAGAGCCACCACCAGGGACAGCCATGATCGCCTACATCCTGAAAGGACATTGCACATAAAAGAAGAAAAAGAAGAATGGATGCAATCATCATATGCGCATGTGCTAAGTTTGGGAATCGAAGTTTACAGGTTTAAATTGATAGTGAAAATATACTTTCTCTGGATGATACGGACTACTGACCCAAAATGTTTACGATGCTACGTGCTTATACCTAATACCTTGTACGGAAAAAATACAAAATGAAACAAACTAATATATAAGTTTATGCATATAGTAATCCGCAGACAGTCCTGTTTCGCTGTATCACTGCTCATCAGTCATGTTAGACATTGGATTTCTTCTAAACAGGATCGAAACCGACCGAATATAATATTAGTCAGCGATTCTACCTCTAGGCTATGGACGCTCAGTTACGTTTGGCTCACGACTCGAAATTTCATGCTTTTTGCAATCATCAGATGCATAGTATAAACTGAGCATTTTTTATTTAAATCATTCAAATAGAAAAAAACGGTCAGCTCATACTATGCAACTGATGATTACATAATGCATGAACAATAAAGACACACACACTCACATATACATATATGCATTTGCTTTCATATATATTTACTCACCAACCTATCATGGAAAAACCGACCGAATATAATATTAGTCAGCAATTCTACCTCTAGGCTATGGACGCTCAGTTACGTTTGGCTCACGACTCGAAATTTCATGCTTTTTGCAATCATCAGATGCATAGTATAAACTGAGCATTTTTTATTTAAATCATTCAAATAGAAAAAAACGGTCAGCTCATACTATGCAACTGATGATTACATAATGCATGAACAATAAAGACACACACACTCACATATACATATATGCATTTGCTTTCATATATATTTACTCACCAACCTATCATGGAAAAACTCTGCCCTGAACACTTCCTGAAAAACATTCCTAACGGGGTTGACACCCGAGACCAAAATTTGGATAAAACAGCTATTCTCCCTATAAAGTTTATCTGAAAATAAATAAATAAATAAATAAATATCTGCTCTGTAAATTATATAAATTTACATTGAGCCCCATATTGAATCAGTTTTAACATTTAAGCGATATTACTAGGATCCTCCTGGGTTATTTACAAACATTCTCCCGGATTATTTACCAGACCAGTCGTGGGTTTGTACCGCCGTTACGTGCTCATTTTAATATAGTTGAGCTCTCTCGAATTTAATCTTTAGTAGATTCAAGATTTCTCTCACCAACCCATCATGGATAAATTCTACCCGGAATATTCCTGAAAAATAATCATAACGTGTTTGACACCCGAGACTAAAACGTGGATAAAATAGCTATTCCTCCGCTAAATTTTATCTGAATTTACAGATATATATATATATATATATATATATATAGTTATCCGCAGACAGAATTGTTTCGCTGTATCACAGCTCATCAGTACGGTTAGATAGCCGATTGCTTTTTGCCCAGGATTAAAACTCGACCGAATTGGCGTCAGTCGGCGATTCTACCCCTGAGCTACGGCCGCTCGGTAGAACGGAGCAGACAGTTTAGCGTATATACTATCATTATACACACCCAATAACTGAGAGTTTTCTAATTCATTGCTGAATGAACGATGCGTAGATGCCAGACTAGCCACTGTTTTTCAAAGTCTACCATTCTTCCAGAGTGCTCCATCAGGTTGTGAGAGCGTAAACAATTTCACTCCAAGGAATAAGTTAATGATGTATAATGCCGCACAGTCGAAAAGTGTTAGTGTAGAGACAGATTCATGATAAAATAATTAAAATTTTGTAGATTGTTGGTGGCAGATTAACACTAAATCTGAAGAGATTGCCAGAGGCGGGAAGAGATGGAACAGAAACTATTTGAATAAAATTACCATTACGCGTTAGCAATTCAACAGTGATCTAATTTCCAAGCAAGAAATACGCGTAAATTCATGCGTTTGAGTTACCAAGGAGACGATCTCATTAGAACAACTGCCAGAATATATTTATAGAAAAGACAGAAGGAAGCCATACGACGTCGGTGATAAAAGCACTAATGTAGAGATGCCAGGTTGAGACTGATAACTTATTTGTTTATTGTCTAGAAACTCGTGATGTACAGCCGGATCACCCGACCAAGTATGGCAGTAATATTCAATGGACATGTTTATAATTGTACAAATGGATTCTTACACAAACAATATCTTTTGCAACTCTAATGCCACTGAAGTCCCCTGTTGTGATCAGTTGCTTGTAAGTTATTAACCCATTTGACAGGATGAGCATTGAAGTTGAAACAACTACGCGCCGCTGAATGTAGAGAGGGCCTTATCTATAATCACAGATACTTGGTTTAGAACTAAACAGTTCTGAGAAGAGGAACACCAAAAGAAATGCTAATGTTAACTAACATAGATTAAAAGACTCAGCAGACCATTCCATTTCTACTTGTAGATTTTAATCAACGCTATGAAGGTGGATACTAGAATCATTTCCTTGGTAGGAATAATAGGCAGAAAAAGTCAATTCAGTAGTAGAAATTAAAAAGTTTATGTTAGTTTTACTGACTAACTTGGAGAATATCCCAAGACGAACATTTCTGAACTAATAAAAAATGGTACGTATATCACGAATGCTGGAGAGAGAAAAGATTGGTGGTAGAGGTGTTTTAAAAAAAACTTATTAATTTTTATTTTCTTTATTCTATGTAGTCATCTCAATATTATGCGACTGTAGTCATCTCAATAATATGCGACTCTTGTCCAGAGAAGCCTCTCTAAAAGTTACCAATTTTTTTTTGCTCCTTGCTACCGGTCAGAATGGAAGAGACTCAGTACTCTCAGTCATATTACCAAAAGTTATGACAATCTCTCTTATTTACCTCAGCGTTGTGGTGGAATGGATAACGGCACGGAGCGAGAAATCGGAGAGCCGAGTTCAAATTCCAGTTGAATTCATTGCATTCACTTACGCGCAAATACCCTTCGAAAAGGTATTAATCCGTTTCTTCCTTCCAGTTATTGGTTAAATAACAGGACAGATTGGGTTCTATAGCCTTGGCAGGCAACCAGTCTACCGCAAAAAGCAATGGCAACCTACTGCGGGATGATCTTCTGCCCAGTCAGTCATGCATCTTTCGAGACATGATCGCTCAAGCGTGTTTCACGTATGCCACTTAACTGACTGACTAAAAACCAAAAACCAAATGCGTAACAAGAAAAAATTACTCATAAGCCTAAACTCTTGTCCAAAAAATATGAAGGAATGTTAACCGGGAGATGAGAAAAAAAAATTATCTACCCCTATTAAAAACAAAAGAAAGATTAAAATTAAAGAGCAATTGTTAAAAACAATTTCTAAGTGTAGGCGGAGACGTTAGAACGAGATTGTTAAACTACGAGCCCATGCGATTCAAGTGCATGTAAACAGGTTTACTGGTTTCACATGTCTAACATTTTCAAAGTTTACATTGAGATTGAAGGAAGTGTTGCTGCGCCGTAATATATCCGGCATCTGACTTGAGAGACTTAACTTCAGAGTTACAGACAGCAGCCAGTCTTTCTGGATGGCTAGCTGGCTGGTTGGCGACCTCGATGTGTGTGTAATCTCACTGGATCCGATCCACCCAATCCGAAATACGGCTAAGTCACCGATGAAAAACAATAAAAATAATGTAATATTTTATTTAAATATAAAGTGTTGATGTCTTTTGATTTTATCAATTTTGAAAAAACAAGTCATTTTTATTCCCATTGGGTTCAGTTTTGTCATTTATCATATGTGAAGATTTAATCAACTTTCGGTTCGGGCGTATTCTTGCCAAAGGAATAGTTTATTGGTTACCAGTTATGGGAGAAACAAATTCATCATTTGAGTTTTTGATTCACCATTATTTTTGTTGAAGAAGTATGTACCCATCGAAATGGGTATATCAAAAACCCCGTTCTGTCATTCATTTGATCAAGACTGTCAGGTATTTTACTCGTTGCTTACCCCTCTCTCATTTGTAATCTGTTTGCTCTGTGAATATCAGATTCTCCAAGCTTTACATTCTCATTACATGTCCCAGAAACTTTAACTGTCTTTGCCTAAAGTTTATTATTATTTTCATTATTGTTTCCATTCTTTTCAAAACCTCATTTTTGCACACATGCTCGGTCCATGGTATTTGCAGCATACTTCTGTTGAACCACGTTACAGCTGCTTAACGAGATGGTTCAATATTTACTGCCATATTGAAGAACAGACATCACATAACAATCCAGTACTCACTTCTTGGTTTCTAACGAAATTTTCCTTTGAACACTTCTCAGATATTTAATTTTCTGTACCTGCTCGGTTTAGAATCTTCTACCTGTAGTTTTTTCCCCGAATTTTTAACCTACCTTCTGTAGAAAATGTTGTAGTTTTATTTCAGTGTCTGCTATTCGCACTTTATCATTTGTGTAGTTTATATTGTTCAGATTGTGTCCGCCGATAATGATTCCTAGATAAAGAGACAGCCATAGACAGAGAAAAAGAAAGATTAGATTACATCGTCAGAAAAATGATATTCAGACAACACCACCAACAACCACATCACGACACAAATGTCTGAACGTTTACTGATATCAAATAAACTTTATTCCAAATACGAAATTGAAAAATCAAGGAGAAAGAGTTGAGAAGCAGGGAGAGAGTTCGCAAAAATGTAGTGGTAGATAATCTGAATAGGGAGTAACTGAGAGTATCAATACAGTGTTGAATTGAAGAGCTGTAATCGCACTTTTACTTTAAAAGCAATAACACATACGCACGCACTCTCAGACACACACACAAAGTTTTAAATGGATGATTAAATCTACCGTTATTTCTTATTATACTAAAAGAGTGTTTGTCAATAGAGGTTTCCCGGAACCCTAAGGTTTCGCAAAATGTCTCTAAGGGCTCCGTTATCACAAGTAATATAAACTCGTGCACTTTTGCCATTTCATTCGATTTCATATATGTCATATTACTAAACACGCACAAAACATTTTTGGTTATTGTAATATAGTAATACTAGCAGTATAGCCCGGCGTTGCTGGGGTGTATTGAAAGCTTTAAAACTAATCCATCGTCCTGGAGCTCAGACTCTTTGGACGTTGGCACGAAAGACAAAAAGCAATAGTTGTTTCCAGTTAAAGCGAAACCGTAGACTGAAAGAAAAATGAATGGATGTAAGTCAAATTTTGATTTTCTGGTATCGATATCAAATACGTTTTTTCGTCGTAAACTGAATTTTGAAGGCTAAATAAGTCGTCTGAGTAAATGGTATCATGGCTGAGACTAAGAACTACAATTATACCTACTTAGAGCCAAATCCGAAACAAAAACTAAAATAAAAGGGCTGAAAAAATACAGACATGCAGGCAGATAAACAGACACACACGAACACTTTACCTTATATATATATATATATATATATATATATATATATATATTATAATGTAATGGTTGTTACAATATTTTTAGAAATTCATAGTATCACTATACAAAAGTTTTCGCATTTCGAAGCCAGTCCATTATGTTGTTGGCTTCATATTCAGGTGATTTTTTAGAAATGAGTATTATCTAGTTGAAAAGCCAGTTTATTTGTATTGGATTAGTTTTTTTTTTTTGGGGGGGGGTCGATTTTCTGCACTATTGTAAGAACTGCAACCTTGAAACTTCTGAATATCGTTTCTTATGTCTTTTCTATAAGTGTATCAAATTTGATTAAAATCGGACCACTCCTTCTATAACCAGTTTTTTCGATTATCGATATTTATCAGGGGTACCTGGACACAAAACCTAAGAACACTCGCAGACGCTTGTAGTACAACTGTGTAAATTTTCAAGGAAATCAGTTCAGCCGTTTCGGAGTCTATAGGTAACGGACACACACACATATAGAGTCCCCCCACAAACACTCACACAGAGACAAAATTCCATTTATAAATAAGTTTAGATTCTGTGAGCTGCAGTGTGATCACACAATCACGGTAAGATTTACAGATCTATCTCTGGACAAGTTTTAGATTTTCTTCTATTCATAACAACTAATCTACTCATTGTTGCGGCTCTCTACTCCGAACATCATTGCATAAACAAATCCGGCGTAAAGAGGCACCTCTGAAAGACTGGGGACTCTGTTGGTTGCCTAAACTTCTCCTGTTGTCGTTATGGGAAAACATGCCTCTCCCTTGTAAGCTTATGAAAAAATAATGAGATTAGCAAACCCTATCAGATCTCCATTCCTGTGGCAAAATTATACTGATAATTCATATTTGTTGAATGTACCAGACAATAGAAAGTAAGAAGACATAGGTATATACTCTTTTCTTTCTATTAAACTCCAAGGAATCAAGCAGGTGTCTTAAGAATCAGTAAACAGAAGCAAGCGTGTCCAAAGATATTTTATGCATATTTATTTACAAGTAGACAAATATATCTTTGTCAATTTTGAAAAAAAAATTTTCAAGCAAGTTTATCCTTTGTTACTAAAGATCAAAAATAAGCATTAGCATCCAATTTCACGAATAAATGTCATCAGTTGTACAGAGACCAGGAAAACTGATGGAGTGTCTTTTATAGCAAGATAACATTGAGTTGTTCAGGCTCATGTCATTTAGTCCCTGTTCCGTGCAGTGCAGTCAAAAATGAAAGCAAAATATTTATGTCGATATACCGTCAAAATGACGGCAACATGTATATAAGAAAAAAAAAATACAACCCTCACGAATAACACACACACACACACACACACACACACACACACACACACACACACACACACACACACACATATATATATTTTTTTTTTTCAATTGGAGTAGATAGATCTATCTATCGCCCGGTTCACACTCCACCCATGTCTATTGAACAGGTTAAGAGGCTCATCCCTTGTTCCCTGTTTAGGATGTGGTTTCCGGCTTTCTCTTTCCCAATCTTCTCACTTTGTTTTCTTGTTTTTTTTTCAATTGGAGTAGATAGATCTATCTATTGCCCGGTTCACACTCCACCCATGTCTACTGAACAGGTTAAGAGGCTCATCACTTGTTCCCTGTTTAGGATATGGTTTCCGGCTTTCTCTTTTCCGATCTTTTCACTATTACGTAGCCCCCTGCACATCAGTGGCGTTACCGCCTTGCTCGGGGTGATACGATTAAATATATATATATATATACACACACATTGGTCTTAATTATAATAGAGAGGTTATATATATATATATATATATATATATATATATATATATATATATATACATTACCATTATGGACACTTAATATATTATACAAAAATCAAGTAATAATAATAATATTAAATAATCATAATAATAATAACAATAAATCTACGCTTTAAACAAAACGTTCACGCCTTCTCGCATTTTTCTTTATATATATATATATATATATAGTGAGAGAGATAAAAAGAGAATCAGGAAAGGAAATAAATGGAATGTGTTTTAACATTCCATTGACATATGTCTTATTCTTTGTTAAAAAAACAGTAATAACCTTATTCTTTCCTGACACTCCCCACTCTTATGTTAAGCAACATGGAGATTTACCCTTACTTAGCTTCTGTAAGTATCTAGCCTGTGCTTTACCAGGTGTTGTAAGCATGGATATGTGGGTGATGTAACTGATAAAGGCTTAGAATTGAAAACCGAAGAGACAAACTTCAATTCCAGTTTTGGAAGCTATCGTCATTTCTTCACAAATATCATTAGGAAAACGATGCAAATTTTCTCTTCTCCCCCAGCTTTAGGTTAATCAGTATGACTTCTAAATATTTATTATCGCTGCAAACTTCTTACATTGTAAAAATAATCTATGGCTTTATATAACTAGCAAAATGTTGGTAAGTCGTAGAAAAGCAAATCAATCAATCAAATCAGCTCTCTAATATGAGATACATTTCGATCTTGAAATTCTAAATAATGAATTAAAGGTAATTAATCTATTTTGGCATTAATGTTCGCTTTTGTTGTTTGTATGGGGACAGGAAAACAAAACAAAGAAGAGTTTCAAAAAACGGAGTATATTCTGTGATAAATGGAAGAATAGGTGTTCTACAACAAAACAATGATGGATAAGGAAGAAACAAAAACGAACAAACGTCTTATAGATTAAAGAAAGCTTAAAGCGGCAGTTAAATTAAATCTTAATCGAATCCTTGGCACCAGCCTCTTTCTTAACTACATGGCATGAAAAAATGATTGTGTTTCGAGGCACATTCGCTATCTGCCAGTGTTTTTTATTCTATCGTTTTGTATTTTAATCAGATAACCGAACAAATCCATTGGGAAGAAATCTTGATATAATGATCGCTAAGGAAATTCAGATAATCGTCAAAACACGTTTCAAGCAAAGACAACACTTAATCGACACAATCTGGCAAAAAGG
This sequence comes from Ascarosepion bandense, assembly GCA_037127315.1. Taxonomy (NCBI): domain Eukaryota; kingdom Metazoa; phylum Mollusca; class Cephalopoda; order Sepiida; family Sepiidae; genus Ascarosepion; species Ascarosepion bandense. Next base: position 3,634,989 of record JBBBDQ010001869.1, read on the forward strand.
AGAAAAAGTCTCAAGGAATAAAATGTCAAATAGATAAATTAAGTGAAAAACATAGAGGACATGTTTGTACCTCTTGATAATGCATTCTTTCTTACTCTTAATTTAATTTTAGAGTTGGGTACTAAATATTTCAGATAAAAAAAAGAAACGGTCGTGCATGCTTGTGTTATATCGAGACGAAAAGAATAGCTTAAAGGGCTTAACCTTACTTTAATTTTTATATGTTACACACACACACACGCACACACACATATATATATATATAATTCTAAAACTCTAAAATACTAACGTGGTAATTTCTTTACCTTTTAGGAAGAAAACTAATTTTCTTCTTTGATTGAATTACACTGGGAATTATCTCTCATTTAATCCTGATTTTGAATGGAATAAAGAAAACCAACTGCCAATAGATCTTGGTCTACTCCTGACTCTCACAAAAGTACCTGATGGAATTCTTTAGCTATGATAAGACTCGTTTTTTACATAAAGCAACAAAGAACACATGATTCTAAAACAAGATTTAAGAACAGAACTAATGGAAAAACAACTTCGTTATGGAATATATATGCGCAGAGGTTCGTTAAAATATTAATTAAAGGTAGAGAATAGGATCCATTCGCATCAAGAATTTCTGCAGTATGCTACGTCTCTTCAAAATATGAATGACGATGGCTCTTCCCAACCTCCTATCCTGTGTTACTTGTAACAACGTTTGTCCCCGTTCATCAATCTATTCATACAAGATCTTCAAGTAGACTTCCCTCTTTTCCTTTCTCTTTTAACATAGCCTGAGTCAAATGTCTCTTTCCTCATAACCCATTCTAGAAATGTGAATTTCTTTTTTTTTTATTTTAAATATGCCATTTCTTTTTGTTTTTTTCATTTTCCATAATACTTACTCGCACCGTCCATGGTATTCTCATCATCCTTCTGTAGAATCAGGTTTCTGTTGCTTCCGATATTTTTTATATGTGAGGACAATGTTCAGCATTGATAATCATATTGATGATTTTTATTATATAAGAGCTCAATGATCTTTTCTTTGATTTAAACAAATTGTAGTTTTCAAAATAAGCACAGCAGTTATGTTCTACATATATATGTCTGGAACCTGGATAATTTTTCTTAACATGATTTTCTATCTATATTATTCATTCTACAGATGCATTTTTAATAATTTTATCCCAAGCAGCTCGATAAACTTACTATGACGTAAGGGGTTACTGAGAGTGAAAGAAACTGATAATAATTATTTACATTGCTATGACTATTTTCCTTATTATTATTGTCATATTCAAGACGTTTAAGAATTTGTACGCTCCGAGTTTCTTCAGGTGATTGGAATTTTAATCTGAACTCTTTATTTTGATCACTTGCGTAGATTGTTCTCGTTCTATGAGTCACGTCACTTTCGTATATCTTAATTATCTCCATTTACCACAGCTCTCTAAGATTTTGTTGAAAACTACTGTAGCCAGGTATTGAACTCACAAATTCTTGAGACAATATCTCATATCAGAAATATAGACAATTATTTGGGACATTTATTGAGAAGAAAGTGTAATAAAATAACAGGATTCAATGAGAGAGAATGTTACGACTAGTGACGCGGCATTTGAATATCCGAATATCGTAGTTGACAGGAAATCTACAAAACGTAATCAAGGGAGAATATAGGGGAGGGTGAGGAGACTTGGCCAGGGGGAGACTTGGCCACCCCCGTGTCTAAGCAAAACCCAAATATGAAACTAATTCTTAGCTTTGTTTCTAGAGAGCTCTTCTGTAGTGAGAAATAACTGGCCCACTATTGATTACTTCCTTTGACACATGGCTGAGAGAGAGAGAGAGAGAGAGAGAGAAAGAAAGAAAGAAAGAGAGAGAGAGAAAGAAAGAAAGAAAGAGACAACATTGACTCATTTTGGAGGTAAGTTTTTCAATTTTTCAGTTTTACCTTCTAACCCATAGTACCTTTGATGACACTGTCAGTGTTCTGTTTTTTGCATCTGTAAAGAGTCTCCATTTAGCCTAGTTTTGAGCATATTTCTTAAAAAGTGACAGTTAAGTTGTTAATTTTTACTGATTTTTTGCGTTGAGAATTTCCTTGTGGGGAGAGTTGGCCACAGGCTGGCCAACTCTCCATATTGTTCATACTGGTTTTATATCTTCACATGACTGGGTTCTGAATGAATACGTGGTTGTTTTGCAAGCATTCCTTTGTATTAGGGTGTCTAATTTACTAATTAGAACACATTTGTGGCACAGATTTGTAACCAGTGTGTGTGTGTGTGTGCAGGTGTTTATATTTCATCATTCATGTGTAGTATTGATCATATGAAGACTATTATATCATTGAGTCCAGCACATTTCAGAATATTATCAGGTGTTATTATGATACAGAAATGATGCAAAGACTAATAAATATGCACATTTTGTTGTATTTTGTTATTGAGAGCTGAAAAAGCTGACTTCTTTTAATGTGACCAATTTTCCCAATTTTGGCCAAGTCTCCCCACTGAAGAGGCCAAGTCTCCCAATGCCCTGGTCAACTTTCCCTATACATGACATATCTGGAATTTTGTTCTCAACTTTTTTTTACATACTTAAATGAATAAAACCTGTTCCATATCATGAAAAATGTGTGTTGTTTCTCTGTGCAAATTCCCAGTTTGATAAGACCAATCACCTCAACACTAGTGAAAGAAATATAAAAAAGGAAGATTTTGTGGCCAACTCTCCTCACGCTTCCCTAGTATTTGAATAGACCGACGGTCTCATCTTGCAATTTCAACTAGAAAATATGACTGAGATGCCAATCCTGTACTACATTTAAATACTTGAAGTTGATCTAGCAAAGAGGAAATCTCATCAGAACAATTACCATGGAACTATTCATAGAAGCAGCACAGATAATTTACATTACTGTAGTGAGTTATTGATTGAAGCCGAGAGAGATATTCACTATTTGATTAAGTGCGTCCACAAGGAAGCTGATTATATTCAGGAATTATGAATTTGTTTTCGAAAATAATTGTTTCGTTATAATTAAATTACTGATTTACTGATGTGCATATGCTTCAAGAATTTGCCCTGAGACAAATCAGGAAGAGACAACAGCACGCAGAAGGTATAAAGAAGGCAACGATCAAGTGAGACAAGGAAACTCTCAACTGAAATGTATGAAGACAAAGAGTAATCAATATATGTATATAAGAATGTGTTAATAGCAAAGAAATCGCCATGTTAAAATCAACAGAATTGGTTATATATGTTTCAATTATTTCACCTCAAGCAGGGAGGAACCTCTAGTGGTGCGCATGGGGATAAAATGAGTGAAACGACACGGTACATGGGAGGGAGTAAGGAAAGTAAAATATGGACAGGGTTCAAGAAGATAGAAGATAGCAATTGACTTTGCATTTAAATTTTTGGAGATTGTAACTATGAGTGAAGATTAAAGACTGGGTACAATGGGTATTGAACAAAGAATAAAATATGAACAGGATTTAAAAGATAGAAAATAGCAATTGACATTGCATTTAAATTTTCGGGAGATTGTAGCTTTCAAGGATGAGAAAAGACTGTGTACAGTGGGTATTAAAGAAAAGATAAAATATGAACGGGATTCAAGAAGATAGAAGACAGCAGCTAACGTTTCATTTAAAATTTTGGAGATTGTACGTATCAGGGAAGAGAAAAGATTGTGTACAGTGGGTATTAAAGTAAAGATAAAATATGAACGGGATTCAAGAAGATAGAAGGCAGCAACTAACGTGCTATTTAAATGTTTGGAGATTGTATCTATCAGGGAAGTTAAAAGACTTGGTATAGAGGGAATTTAAGAAAGGATAAGAGATGAATGGGGTTCAAGAAGATAGAAGATTGCAATTGACGTTGCATTTGAATTTCTTGAAATTGTAGCTATCAGGGAAAAGAAAAAACACTGGGTACAGAGGGAATTGAGGGAATGATAAAAGATTGACGGTATTCAAGACGACAAAAGATGGCCATTGACTTTGCATTTAAATCTTTAGAGATTGTAGCTATTGGGGAAATGAAAAGACTGGGTACAAAGGATATTGAATAAAGAACAAAATATGAATGGGATTAAAGAACACAGAAGATGGCATTTGAAGATGCATTTAAATTTTTAGAGATTGTAGCTATCATGGAAGTGGAAATATGGATACAGTGGGTATTAAAAAAAGAATAACATATGAACAGGATTTAAGAAGATAAAAGATGGCAATTGACAAAGCATATACAATTTTGGAGATGGTATCGGTAAACAAGTAAACGGGACGAAGGTCCACAGGCAGGAGGTGCGAGAAAAGAAACTATTCGAATAGAAGTGTCCGTTACATTTAACTATATCAGTCGTAAAATGGTGGGACATAGATACGCCGTTTAAATGGATGTGGTCGAGGTACCAGAGAGAAAAAACTCATCAGAGCATTTATTATAAAAATATTTATAGAAAAGACAGAGGGAAGTCACATCACGTCAATGAAAAGGTGATTGAAGTTGAGTTATCAAATGAATGGCGATAACAAATCAGAACATTCTTGAGATTTCATCAAAAACTTCCAAGGGAATAGCAGGAATACCTGCCCAGATTTGACGACAATATTCAATGCAATGACAAATAGAAGATATGTACATCTGAAAACGATAAAGAAACAAGGAGAAACGGTAAATTATCACCTGATGAATGTCAAATATGCCAAAAATAAAAGGCACGATAAGTGAGGAATTATTAAAAAGAATTTGATTGTCTGTGTGAAAATTATACCAACCTAAATAATAAACCTGTAATAAATAATCAAATGAAAAAGATCTTTTGGATAATGTGATCCATACTAACCACCAATAATCTCACATGTGGATCTGACATATTATAAATTTGAGAGTTATGTAAGGACAAGGAAATGATTAAGGAAAACTAACATACAAGAACCTTTCGCAATTTCTAAGAAAACAACAGAAGATTAGAGTTGATTCAGTAATAGATAAAACGTTAAAGCAGACAATCATTTTAGCTCTATCAAAATATGAACATTTCACTGAATGTTATAAGCAAAATCGTATTCGAGGTTGTGTAAATGAAATTCTCTTATGAATAGCAAAATACTTGATGATTTATAAAATATTAAATGCAAGTAATGCAATGAAGAAGAGTCGAACTATTGCAAAACAGATAAAAAAAGAACGGGAATGTACACTACCGGCCATAATTATAAGGTTATCCGAATGTTTAAGAAAAATGACGTATTTAATATTATTTTTTAGTATTTATTGCCAATTGAATAATTGTAAATAAAAATAGAATGCTTCTTTTTTTAATACTGCTGAATAACATGTGCATTAATGAATTTTTGAATATTTAATAATTACCTATATTTCAGGTTTATCAATGAAAGAATGAAGAAAATTTAGGATGGTTTGGACGAGTTCATCTTTGATTCCTTGCCTTGTAAATGTTTGCAAAGTAATAATAACAAAAGAACCATTCTATTCTCATTTAGAATTATCAATTAAAAATGGTATGAGATGCATAATTTCTTTTAAAAACTGGAGTGGCCTAATATTTAGGCCGATAATATATATGTATGAAATGATTTGTTTGAACATTATTTTTGAGAGATACACGTATTTAAGTAGATATTATGTTTATAATCAAACGGTGTTATTTCTACAGGCCTGGTTATTTACAATAGATTTTTGTTACGAAAATGTGAATCATTCGAAAGGATTGCGGCCCATATCCACATAGTAGAAGCCACCAAGTGATCTGACAAACTTTAACTTTTCGACCACGAATGACAATCAGTGTAAACGAAATAAAATTAAGCCTATAACACAATTTTCGATTCATCATCATAACCATATCTGCTCTGAAATGTATCGTAATGTCAAAAAATGTAAACATGTTATGGAAATTAACGAAGATGAACAAAACTGGTAATAAACAACCGACAATTTGAAATGATTTGTTTGAACATTATTTTTTGATCGATACTCGTACTTGAGTAGATATTCTGTTTTTAATCAAACAGTATTATATGTTTATTTCTAACGTCCTGAATCAAATCCTGTCGAATTACACACATTTTTGTAACAAATATTTATCGTAAATAGTCAGGCTGGTAAAAATAAATATATAATACTGTTTGATTATAAATAGAATATCTACTATATGTATTTGTGTGTATGTGAGTATATGTATGTGTATGTGTTTGTGCGCATGTATGTGTGTGTGTTTATGCGTGTGCATACTTGTAGTAATTGATTTTATTGAAATTTACCCTTAAAGTTAATATATTTTTTATTTTTTATTTTAAATCTAAAATTTAAAATTTATATTTAAATTTAAATTTGCATGTCAGTTATTCCTTTTTATAAAATTTGACCCAGTCTTTATCTTTGTAAACTAAAACCGCTTTGGAAAATTTTTTCAATGTTTTTTTCAACTTCTGTTCCCCAGACATGGCTAAAATTCAACTTTTAAACTCTCAACTCAGATAAGGGAGAGGGGTGTCTTCTAATAATAGACATAGGTATCTGTCTGCTTCTCTGTTTAATTCTTTAAGTTAAAAATTATTAATCCAAAATGTTTTTTGGACTTCTGACGATATAAAATCTTTTTGTCATTTTAATTTGATAAATAAATATTTTGTTGCTGCAGACGAGAGACATTTCTTGTAAAAATGGCTATTCAACGAATTAAAACATCAAAATTTTGTTTTCTTTTTATATTTGACTCTGTAATTAGAATATAATATTTTCATTGAGCCATCCATCTCGTTCAATTTTAATATTAATGAAATTAATTAGGATCGTTTTTTTTTTTAGATTTACCTACCTGATTATCCATTTGGATTATATATATTATTATTAACAGCAAACACAACACGTAATTAAACGGTTACAGATCCAGAATTTATTTCGGCAGCTGTAAAAATTACTCACTGCTTTGTGAAACACAAAATGTCAAATGTTACATTTTATTCAGAATATTTGAGGTTTTTTTTTTTGAGAGAGAAGATATATGTTTAGGAGAAATATTCATGTGTATACAGTTGAACATTGCAACAACAATACTGGAATTGTCACAAAATTAAGGGCATATTAACGAAATAAACTAAAGAAGAGAGATATAATTAGCTATCACACGCACTTATTAAATAAATTACTAAAATTATTTTCAAAATTATTAAAAAAATTAAACCTAACAGTTAAGCATTCAAAGAATTATTATACAAAGATAGGAAAAGAGATAAATAAATAAAATTACTTAAAAATTATCGTAAAGACAAACAAAATTATGATAAATATAAAGACAAAAGTTTAAGAATTATCTTACCGACGCGTTCTGTTCGTAACAAAGAACATTCTTTTATAGATATAGTGTTAGTTTTATTTAACATTTTACATACACGCATGAACTCGCACACACGCACCTGAACGTACGCGTGTGTGGGTATGTATGTGCATGTGTTTGTGTGGAGGTGCACATGTGTGTATGGGGTGTCAATTTGCTGGTAATTTGTGCTTAATAGCCCCTTTATTCAGATTTCTAATCAGTTAATAATATGACAACAATTTAATGGATACAGGCATCTATTTTGATCGGGTAAGAGACTGAAATGTGGTTATACAGAAGCATTCTGTGAATATCATGGATCGAGCAGGTGAGCAATAATGAGGTTTTGGAAATGATGGAAACGAAAAGAAAATTAATACTGAGCATCAAGAAGAGACAGCTGAAGTTCCTGGGACATGCCATGAGGAAAAAGGGCTTGGAGAACCTGATACTAACAGGCCAGATAAAGGGAAGAAGAGACAGGGGGAAATAGCGGATAACATGTTTGAAGAACTTAATCAGGTGGATGATGGAACGAGAGTTGCATGGTGTAACAGGAGAAGGTGTGCTAAGAGCCACCAGGGATAGGAAGACGTGGAAAGCCATGATTGCTTACGTCCTGAAAAAACAGGGCACATTGTAAAAGAAGTAGAAGAAGAAGAAGAAGAAGAAGAATCTTCAGTGAATTTCGAAAGTATACTTTTTACTCAGCATACTTGAGTAAAATATTTTCATTCCAGCCTGCAACTTGGTGAGTTTAGCCAGTGTGATCTTATTTTTTGAATTATTTATTTATTTTGATTTGTATTTTTTATTTTATTTCGGTTCTTATCTTTTCTGCCTAATTTTTGTGTAAATTGTTGTTAATTATCAAATTTAGGTTTGGTATATTAGGGCTTTGGTTATATGTAGGAATTCTAAGACCGGCCATGTTTGTTTTTTATTTTTATTTTATTGTTCTCTGTCATTCCCTTGCTAACTGGACACATGGCTTGGAGGTGATCCCCCCTCCATCACACTACTGTCTGTTACTGCTTACTTAAGGTAACTTAATCTCTCCAGAACTCTCCAGAACTGTATAGAAGAAACAAAATGGAGATAATTCTTGAAATTTTCTTAACTTTTTTCTGTCAGCCAGCCTGCAACTTGGTGAGTTTAGCCAGTGTGATCTTATTTTTTGAATTATTTATTTATTTTGATTTGTATTTTGATTTGTATTTTTTATTTTTTTTTAATTTTTTTATTTTTTTTCGGTTCTTATCTTTTCTGCCTAATTTTTGTGTAAATTGTTCTTAATTATCAAATTTAGGTTTGACTTATACTAAGTTAAAACTTAATTAACTTCAGTCACACATTTATTCTTTTTTTTTTAATTGGAGTAGATAGTACCTTCTATCGCCCGGTCTCACACTCCACCCCCTTCTTTTGGACAGGAGTAGAGGTGATCGCCTTGTTTCTTGTTTAGGAAGGGGTTCCCGGTTCATCTCTCTTTTTTTCGGTCTTTATGTCGGTTCGGCTGGAAGCTTTTTGCAGTTGGTGAGTATGGTGGCAAAGTCTCTTCATTCTGAGGGTACCGGGTTGGCAGTTTCCTGGTTGCTGCTTCCGACTGGTAGTTAGGAGCCCGAACTCTTGCGTAGCGTCTCGAGAGGCTGCTCTGATCAACAGTTGAATAATATCGGGGTTCCTGTAGTGCCATTTCGCGCATGGACGGGCGTCCCTGCATGAATTTCCGATGGGCAACACCGAGGCCACATTTTGCTGCAGGCGGCGCCATTCTCTATCCTTCACCTGCTGCAATTAACGTCCATCTGACCCTACTCTAGACCTCTCTCTATCCACAACTACAACCAACATGAAATTTAACAAACAAAATAGCAAGCCTAAACCAGCTAGTCGTAAATCGCCCAAACCTATCTGCGTTACCTTCACAAATATACGAGGTATTCGCAGTAACTTTAATAGTGTAGAGTCTTTCCTTCTAACTAACTCACCCGATATCTTAGCTATATGTGAGACTAACCTTGACCCTTCTATCCCCTCTTCAGAGCTGTTCGTTCCTGGTTACCTTCCTCTCTTCAGGAAAGACTCCAATGTCCATATGCATGGGCTTGGTGTATATGTCAGCGAACAACTCCCCCTAGCCAGGGTCACATCTCTTGAATCCCTTGATCATTCCTTCATGTGCTTCCGTCTCTCACTTCTAAGCTCGGTTAGCTATCTCTTCTTCCTCTACCGCTCTCCCTCCTCCTCTGACTGTACGTTACTCGATTGCATCTCTAATAACATCGACAGGGCCATTTCTTCTCACCCATCTGCCCATATATTTGTGTTTGGCGATTTTAACGCCCACCACACCAAGTGGCTTGAAAACTCAGCCACCGACCTTGCTGGGATCCGCACCATGCACTTTTCAATAGCCCAAGCTCTAACGCAAGTGGTGGACTTCCCCCACGCGTTTCGCTAAAAACCCTAACGGAAGGGACTCTTTACTCGACCTTTGTTTTACCTCCATCCCAGACTCCTGCACTACCAGGCAACTCTGCCCCCTCGGAAACTCTGACCACGCCGTAGTCTCCGTAAACATATCAATCCGCACTAACTCTTCCCAACAAAACCAGACCAGCAGAATATCATACTGCTACCAAAGAGCCGACTGGGACTCGTTCAGGGACTTCCTCTGCGACGTCCCCTGGAACAATGTCTTTGATCTTCCTGTCGAAGACTGTGCCTCCGAAGTCTCCTCTTGGGTTAAGGCTGGCATCGATGCTTTTATCCCTGCCAGAAAATTCCAACTAAAACCTAATTCGTCCCCCTGGTTCTCACCCGCTTGCTCGGCCGCTATTGCCCACCGGAACCATTTCTTCCGGCTCTATCGAAGCTGCTCGTCGAACCAAAACAGGCGCCTTTTCACCTCAGCACGGAACAAGTGTAAAAAAGTACTGAACGAAGCCAAGAGGGCGTTTGCTACCAGAATTAGGCAACGCATAGCATCCTCTAAGTTTGGCTCCAAAGATTACTGGCGTCTCTGCAAAAGCGTGCTCAGCAGGAACAAGACCTCAATACCACCACTAATCAATGAATTTGAAGTTCTCACCTCCCCAGCCGACAAGGCTGAATGCTTTGCCCGTAAATTCTCAACCAATTCGACACTGGACTCGTTAGGAATACCTACACCAGACTTCCCACCCAGAACTAAGGCTCAACTAAATAACGTCCTCATCTCGCCCTCGCTGGTCGCCAAGATAATTGCGCAACTTGACCCACACAAAGCGAGCGGCGGTGACGGAATCCCAGTCATAGTACTGAAGAAATGTGCCCCAGAACTCTCCTCTGTCCTCTCTAAACTCTATAACCTCTGCCTATCTGCTTCCTGCTTTCCTGCCTGTTTGAAGTCCTCCTGCGTAGTACCTATATTTAAGAATTCTAGCGAACCCTCAGACCCCGCCAATTACCGTCCTATTAGTCTCCTTCCAATCTTTGGCAAAGTTTTCAAAGCCATTATCAACGCCGAGGTGATTCAGCACCTTATGACCAACGGGCTTCTCTCTGACAAACAGTATGGGTTTCGCTTCACCAGGTCTACTGCTGATATGCTAACGACCATTACCGAGTACATATACCAGGCACTCGACAAGAATGTTGAAGCCCGAACCGTTGCCTTGGATATCTTCAAAGCATTCGACAGGGTCTGGCATGCTGGCCTCTTGTGCAAACTGCGAAGCTATGGGATAACTGGACATCTGTTTGACCTCATCCAGTCCTTCCTCTCTAACCGCACATTAAAGGTGGTATTAAATGGGCATGCCTCCCAAAACTACCAGACGAACGCGGGCGTCCCTCAAGGTTCTATCCTAGGTCCCACGCTATTTCTGATCTACATTAATGATCTCCCCGACACCATTAGATCCCAAGTTGGCATGTATGCCGACGACACAACAATCTACTCCCGCATCGATCAGAAACCAGGTCTGGACGACAAAGTGAACCTCGCTGCCGCACTGGAAAGGGACCTCCAATCCGTAGTGACCTGGGGTAGGAAATGGTTGGCAAATTTCAATGCCTCCAAAACAAAGCTGTTATCAACTAACCACCATAGACAATCGCATCTACCTCCCATTAGCATGGGACAGGCTAGCCTCCCAGAGAGTAAAATACTACGCCTCCTTGGCCTTACACTCTCGGCGGACCTCAAATGGAATGACTATATTGAATCCATTGCCAAATCTGCTGCTATGAAAGTCGGCTCTCTGTGCAGGGCCCGGAAATTTTTCCCACCTGAAACTATTCTGCACATATACAAATCTACCATCCGCCCGTGTATTGAATATTGCTGCCATATCTGGTCGGGTGCCCCTGCTGCTCTCCTTGGGCTTCTTGACAAAATACAAAGGAGGATCTGTAACGTGGTTGATACTGACTTGGCAGACCGGCTGCAGCCGCTCTCACACCGGCGTGATGTGGCTTCCCTGTGCCTCTTCTACAAGTACTTTCATGGCTTCTGCTCCGATGAGCTTAGATCACTGGTGCCGCCCAAGCACGAATTTACACGAGATACTAGATTAGCAACTAGGTCCCACCCTTTTACAGTTAAACAAATAAGATGTAACCGTAAATTCTACTCCAACAGCTTCTTTTCTCGCGCTTCCCGCCTGTGGAACTCCCTTCCACAAGTCTGCTTTCCCGACAGTTACAATCTCCAGGTGTTTAAATGTAGGGTCAATAGACACCTCCTATCTCACTAACTCCCAACTATTCTCACAACACTCTCATCTACCCAACCCTCATTCTCGGTATCCTCACCCGCCTATCACCCACCCTCTGTTATTTCCTATATTTAACCAGCCTTTCTCCACTCTACGTAGCCCCCTGCACAGTAGTGGCAGTGACATGCCTTGCTCGGGGTGAAACGCTTATAAAAAAAAAAAAATACAAGCATTTGAAAAAGATCCTAGTGACGCGCTAAATTTGATTTCATCAATTAATATCAGATGAAAGTGATTTATGCAGCTTTTAATGTGTCATGGTCGTTGTTGCTAGAGGAGTGAATCTAAGTACTTAATCTCCTAATATTTCAACATATAACCATTTAAATATTTAACAGAGAATAGTCAGCAAAGTAAAATTAATAAATTTAGTCATTTCAATAATTTTTCATATTGGACATAAATTTCATGTCCATGAAAATGTGTCAGGCTGTTTTAAGTTGATAAAAATTTTAACAGTGACTCAAACAATATCTGACGATAAAATTCCCCAATGATCTTCATATTTAAATAATATGAGCTCGGTTAAAACGACTGGTCTGATGAGTTTTTGTTTTTGCAGTGTTATTCGTATAAGGGCTAAAATTTGGCTTGAAAATGTATCCATCTAACTTTTGTGTAGCAAGAGTTCAGTCTGGTGGCTGTGGTCTAATATCATGGTGGATATATACTTAGCTTATATTGGAATAATTGGACCAGCAAATGATCGTTTAAATGCAGCAAATTAAGTAGGTATTATGAACGAACACGTGACTTAATTTAATATGTTACGCCATGCAACTTTCGTTCCATCATCCATCTTATTAGGTTCTTCAAATATGTTATCTGCTGTTTTCCCCTGTCTCTTTTTCCCATTATCTGGCCTGTTAATATCAGGTTCTACGAGCCCTCTTTCCTCATTGCGTTTCCCAGGAACTTCGGCTGTGTCCTCCTGATGCTAATTATTAAATTCAATTTCATTTCCATTGTTTCCCAAACCTCATTATTGTTCACCTGCTCTATCCATGATATTTACAGCACCCTTCTGTAGAACCACATTTCAGTTACTTACCCGATCAAAATAGATGCCTATATCCATTAAATTGTTGTCATATTATTAACTGATTAGAAATCTAAGTAAAGGTGCTATTGGGTGCACAAATATATTATTATTATTCTCTGATGGTAAATTCCAGCCGAACAATACACCATGTCATGAATCTAAAATCATGTCAGATTGGTTTTTCGAACACAGGAATGACTCATTCTTCTTAAACTACCCTCCACTAACAGCGAATATTATTTCAATAGACAATTTTTTGGATAGAAAAAAAAATCAAATTTCTAGGGGCCAACATTTTTGATAAAATGCATGATACAATAAAAGAATGAAATGAATTATATCGCGCCTTCTACAAAACATCGTCGTGAATCAATGATAGGAAGAATTAAGGCAGTTCAAATGAAAACATATTTCCACCATGAGAATAGAGAATATATATTATTAAGTCACAGATGATGGTAAAAAATGCTTATATGGCTAGATAAAATAGCTTTTTATGCGTATGATTAACTGTTATTAGTAGGGCTAGCGTAGATTATTGATAAAATCCCAACAAGGACATGCAATAGAATAGGTCCTAACCAGGTATTTCGACTTTTTCGACGATGTAGCTTTTCTTTGCTCATTTCTAAAGATAGTTCATATTTCACTCTGTCGATATTTTCTTTGGAACACCGAGCACATAAATTTAAACATGTTACTAGATTATATATATATATATATATATATATATATATATATTAACGAAACTTGGTTATAAGCAACCGACAATTTGTAATGAATTATTTTGAACATTATCTTTACCGATACTGGTATTTAAGTAGATATTCTGTTTTTAATTAAACAGTATTTTATATTTTATATTTTAACAGGCCGGTAGATATAAATATAAAATACTGTTTAATTAAAAACTGAATATCTACTTAAATACGAGTATCGATAAAAATAATGTTCAAAATAATTCATTATATATATATATATATATATATATATATATATATATAAACAGTTTACTGTTAAAATAGCGAAATACAACTACCACTTCTACTGCAAAAGTTATTTATCTCTCACTTCCATCCTGTGTAACACCCTTCTGTTGTCTTGCTTCCCTGTAAACAAAAATTTTCAAAAATATAAATGCAAGGTCCGTACACATTATCTGTTTTCTTGAATGTCTTTCGTCTTTTGTTCTTTCCTCAATCCTCCCTATATTCAGCCTTCTCTTTCACTTTCACTTCCTGTAACCCTTTGCGCACTAATATGATTCCTGCCTTGATTATAATTAAATGATTTTAAAATTATATAATTAGCATATTCGTTAAGTAAGAATGTGTGTCTTACTCCCAAAATATAATTGACCTATAAAACTGAAGATATATCTGTGAAATAATCGACGGAAGGAATACATTTTCGTCAAGCAAATACAGTTAATGGTTCATTTTGAAATTGATTAAAGATTATCTTACTGAATGTGGCCAAAAAAACAGATAACGACATTCTTCCAACGGTAAGTAATATAAATAATGATGAATTCTCATCCTAGAAAATTAAACAAAGATAAAGACATTCGTCTAATTGTAAGTAATATAAATAATGACAAATTATCATCCTAGAAATACAGACATCCCAAATCATTTGGTTAATATTATTATCAGTCTTAAATCTTTATAAATTATTAATGCAATGGTGTAATTCCTTGTGAATAAAACTAATAGCTAAAGGCTCCCCAGATAAAATGTAATTAGTTTTTTTATCTCGTAAGGAAAGCAACAAAACAGACAAGATGCTTTATGATAAGATTCACGAATTACAACAAATTTATTCAGATTTTGTTATATATATATATATATATATATATATATATATATATTAAGCGGGTTACTATTTGTATCAATTTGTCTCTTCTTCCTTCATCTATGGACTAAATAGCATGACACACTGGGTCCTATATCTGTAGTTGTCAACAGACTACCGCGGAAAGTAATGGCAAAATACTACGGGGAAATTTTCTTCTTAGTCAGTCCTGTCTCTTCCGGGACATGATCGCCCAAGTGTGTATCACGTACGGCACTTAACTGAATGAGTGAGTATTCGTTTGAATCAATCGTTTTCTATCAGCAAAAATTAAAACTAAAACCAATATAAACTGTTCCATCACAAACATTCAAAATACTAAATATTTTAAAGAACATAACAATATGCCCAAATTGTGGATTATTTCTTCTTAAATTCACTAATGAAATCAAGAAAAAAAACACAATAAATTTTTGCAAAATATATGTAAACTAATCGCTGCTATAATTTAGAAACTATGTTTATTTTTGATAGAGATTAATTAAAAGTGATAGTTTTAGATGTCATTTAGCAACCTCAAAAGAACGAATATTGATGCCTGCCTAATATCATGTAAGATGAAAATACCAGTTATGGAATAATGAAAGCATAAAAAAGAATGTTATCGTAAAAATTGCAGCAATACATATTTAAAGAAAAGATTTATTACAACCAATACATTTTTGGAGAAAAAATTACCAGCAACCTATATGCCTTCGATAAAAACCCTCTTTATCAAAATAGGTAAAGGAAAACTAATCTACAAACCGATATCTTACAAATAATACATACACACTTTTGTCTATATTTCTGAGATGAGGTAGTATTTACAGTACTTACATTATTCGGACTATTGTCCTCATCTTTGTTGCCATTTCTACGACGTTTCGGCCGTTGTACTCTCCGGCCTTCTTCATGTACTAGGAATTTCGAATCAAACCCTTTATTTTAATCACTGGTGTATATCATTCCTATTCCTTGCTTAAGGACACATGGCTCAGTTGATATAGACGCTGGTTATTTCCTGTGAATTGACCCAAATAGTTGTGAATTCAAAACCAGGCTACAGCAGTGGTGAACAAGTAACTTAATGGATTAGAGAATAATAACTCATGACTACCAGAAGAGGCTCTAGGCAAAGAATAAGAATGAAATAACCCAGTGATTGTAATAAAGGGTTCGGTTCGAAATACCTAGCATCTGAAGAAAACCAGAGCGTACAACGACCAAAACGCCGTACAAAAAGCAACAAAGATAGGGAGAATAGTTCAAATAATGTTAATACTGTATATAAAATACTATAGAAAAAATCCTGCCACTATTTAATAAACCACTGAGTTTGATACCGTAAAAGAAATAAATGAAAGCATCAGCTCTTGTGCATTTGCTAATTTTCGTAGTATTCTTATACAAATATCTGTGGTTATCTGAAATGTTGTTTTCTATTTAAACATAAAATAACTACATAGAACGATCGAACATTGCATTAACAGAAATAGTATAAATAGAAAATAATATATGACATTTTCCATTAAAGGCGTTGGATGTGAATGAGTGACTATTTAATTTGGTATAATTCCAACTTTGTTCTTTGATAAGTCTCAAACAGAATACTGTCGTCTAGAATAAGAATGTCTATTTGATACTTTCAGTTTTTCCCATTTACCAATTCTTGCAGAAAGCGGCACGTCACTGTTGAGGTACAGGAATTAACTCTAGTGATTCCTTCAACTCTCTTTCGTTTTCCGATATTTTTTGTCAGCGCAGTCTCTTTTAGTACAAACAGTTTTTTTTTCTGTGTTATTCAAACACAGCGCCAATGATAATATAAACTGTTTCTTTATAAGGAAACAACTGTAAACCATTGACTTGCATTGTTTTATTTTTAATCTCTTTATATTAATACCGTAATACCTACGTGTTTCACGCTCTAGAATTAAATATGAACACATGAGCAACAGATGAAACATAGAATTGCCGAACGACGGACAAATAAACACGCATAATAAATGAAAGAAAATTTCCAACAGAAAACACAAAACGAAAAGAGATTACTAAACTCTTATGAATAAAAGAGAGTATTATTGTACTCATAGATTGCTGTGCTATAAATAATAATTTCAATTTGTTTGTTTTTGTGCCTTCATCTTGATTCTGCTTCAACTAAGAAAATATTTTCATCCTTTTATTTTTATTCATTTTATCCAATCGGTCCTTACGTTCTCGCTGAGAACAACACAGCAAGACATAGTCTTTATATCATAATACAGTGATTGTAATAGCTGCCTAGGTACCTACGTGCGAGACACTTTTTCTGTAATTAATAAAAATAAATGTATTTTGCAAATGCATTATATTTCCGGAGAAAATCAGTGTAATGAAAGAAAGAATAATACAACAAAGACAAGCAGTAAGAGAACAGCAGAGAAGAAGACGAGAACGATTACAATCGGAAAAGAAATAAAAATCCGTAAATATAATAGAAAAGAATGCAAATAAGGTGGAATGATATGAATGAAAAAGAGGAACAGCTTTATATTTATGATTGTTCTTGCAATATTTTTGTTTAATTTGTTAGGTTCAAATATTTCATGATGCAATAGGGATATTTTGCCATAAAATTTGTTATGCGCTTATTTAATCATTAACTGAAGAATAAAAATTCATCAGAATATTAAAATAAGAAAACACAAGTTGAAACTTCTATGTTCTCTGTCATTTCAGGACGTAGGTGATCATGAATTTCCACGTCTCCCTAATCCTGGTGGCCCTTAGCACGCCTTCTCCTGTTACACCATGCAACCCTCGTACCATCATCCACCTTATTAGGTCCTTCAAATATGTTATCCATTGCTTTCCCCAGTCTCTTTTCCCCTCTATCTGGCCTGTTAGTATCAGGTTTTTCAAGCCCTTTTTCCTCATTGCATGTCACAGGAACTTCAGCTGTCTCTTCCTGATACTCAGTATTAATTTCTTTTTCGTTTCCATCATTTCTAACACCTCTTCATTGCTCACATGCTCGATCTATTATATTCTCAACATCCTTCTGTAGAACCACATTTCAGTTGCTTCAAGTTTTTCCTTTATATTCGATAATATTGTTCAGCATTCACTGCCATATTGAATACTGACATCACATAGCAATCCAGGACTCTCTTCTTTGTTTCTAGCGAATTTTTTCTGTTTCTTAATACTTTACTCAATTCTGGAATGCTTCCTTTGCCATGTCAATTTGCCTTCGGATCTCTGTGTGACACTTTCTGTCTTTTGTTAGAACACTTACCAGGTTTTGTAAATTTTTGTACCTGCTTGAGTTTACTATCCTCGACTTGTATTCGGCATATTGGGCTGCCCTTTTTACTGATGAGCATGCATTCGTTTTTCTTGCAATATATTTGTAGTCCTTTCTTGTCACTCTCTTCAGCTACCTTCTGTAGGAGGTCTTGTAAAACTAATATCTCTTAAAATATTTTTTCAGGGAAGCATGTTTCAGTATCTGTTTCAGTACTGATTATAATTTCCTTCCTTAATTTTTAATTGAAGTAGACAGAAAAGACATACTCTTGCTGATGTCATTATTCTCTCGTCGGGTTACATGTGATATTCCTTTTAGCTGTTGCTGCTGTTGAAATTCCGCAAATTTTGAATTTTTTATTAACTGGCAGAGTACTTTATTTGTGATTCAGGGGCACAAATCCACAATATTGTGTTCATATAAAAAGGTTCATTGGTTTCACTGAGGCCATCTTCAAAAGTGGATAGTTTATAGCTAAGAGCTTAAATATTTCTGAATTATTTTGATGCCATACCCGCCATCTACATGAACGTCTTGTTCTGACGAGTCTTTTTCAGAGCATGGGTAGAGTTTTCATGTTAATAGTTTGGTTTAGTAGCACTTTGCGTTTATGGGGTAAAGTACCTGTCGCGCAGCTTATTCTATATTTAAATTTCTTTTGCTATGGTGAATATATAACAACTACATTCCCTCATATATTTGAATCATTTATTTTTTATGAATTCCACAAACTGAAGGGATTCAAGATATGTAACATCACTGATTTCACTCGAATTCTAATGTTTTTGTTTCAAAAGTTTATCTAGAAATTAAGTTTTAAAACCGGATATTATATTAGGTTGCTCTAATACTTACTTACATTACAAATTATATCTTTTAGTGGAAACACAAAATCTGATGTTGCTTTCGTGTATAAACAAGGAGTAACAAATAACTTCTCCATTCCAGAAAATACGTAAGGAATTTAATTTAGGAAAAGCCATTTTCAATTATGCGTTAATTAAATTTTATTGCCATGTTATCAAATTTTAGATTCAGTTGTTTTGTTTAATGTGGTGAACAAGTAACATACAGGGTTAGAGGGAGATCGCTCATGACTTCCAAAAAAAGCATTACGACGCAAGAAATGAAGATCATATATCCAATGATTGTAATAAAGGTTTCGGTTGAAAATTTCTAGCACCTGAAGGAGGCCAGAGCGTACAACAGCAGAAACGTCGTACAAATATCAGCAAAGATGTGGACAATAGTCTGAATAATGTAACTACTGTAAATACCTCATCATTTCAGAAATATAGACAAATACTACAAAGATTAAACATAATATCAATATCTGAAATATATAGTTATCTTATCTCGTGAACCGTCAGCGCAATATTAATGTGATTTGTAATTAATGATAGCGAACCTTACTACGTACATATCAACAAACTTGCCACCTTGGGGTTAGTAGGCAGAGAGTTTTCATTTAATAAGCTTGTATATTCTGTGAGATTCGTATGCCTTTTGAATTTATATATAAGATATATTTCCAATCGGTTGGAATATTGGTGAACATTACATCGCAGTCGTTTAGCCAGCTCCCAGTCAACAAACCTGAGATTCCTGGCTACTTTCAACAATACAATCTCTACTGAAGGTATTTAGCTATTTAGCGGAATTAAATTGAACGAGATTAGACGAAACTAGAAAAAGGTTTACAAAAAGCATATTTTCACCAAATAAAAAGAAGATGCGACAAATGTATATTTGAAATGGGAATCCTCTGAAGAGGATCAAGGTGCTATTTTTTAGTCAGTACTTTTATTGTTAATATCCCTAAGTAAATGGATGATTTCAGATAGACTCCGCAAATATTAACGGAGCAATTTCCATCAGTTGGAGATAGAAAGCAAAGTAAAATTAACATGTACAACATTTGGCAACAGCTGGATTATTATGACGGACTTTAACGAATTTAGAATCGCATTAATTATGTAATTCACTATATTACAAGTACGGGTTTGGAATATTTTATTCAGTTTAATTAATGCTTATGTAATGAAACAACAGAGTCTGGCGTTATGGAAACATGGATTAATTAATATATGGTCGGTGAAGTTGTTTATAGTCAAAACTTAATTTAGGTTTAATCATTTTCTATTCGTTCTTAATTTCAAGGTAACCAAAAATAGTTCTGTCCTTTTTTGATTAGTCATTGAATGAAGTTGGAATATATATAAAATGCATGTAGCAATTGTTTTAAATTTCGGATAGCCGAAAGTAGAAACATCAATCGTTATAAAAAACACGCGCAAGTTCCCGGCCATCAGTTATAAACCGGAAGGCTGTGAGAAAAATGGAAGTGTCTAGAGACCTCGTTCGTGGCTGTTTGCTTTACGAACTCAAAGTGGGCTTATCAGCAGCTGCATCAAGTCACCGCATATGTCAAGCATTTGGGGATAGTGTTGTGTATGAACGTACTTTTCGAAAATTCAAGTCGAGAGATTTCTCTCTCCGTGATGAGTCTCGCAGTGGACGACCACTTGTCTTGAATAACGGAGTCCTGAAGGCGGCCATTGACGAGGACAGTAGTCCAATGTGTGGTGAACTTCCAAGACAGTTCACCGTTTCTGATAAAACAGTTAGACTTTACCTGCACCGCCTAGGTAAGACGTAGAAACTGAGCAAGTGGGTTACGCAAACGCTGTTGAAGGCCCACAAGTGACTACGGGTAGCAGCCTGCGTATCGCTGCTTTCTCGCCACCGTACCGCATCCTTATTCAATCGGATGCTTACCAATGATGAAAAGTGGGTTCTGTACGAAACTTCCAAGCGTTTCAGACATTGGTTGTCTCATCAGGATGCTGTTTCTCAAAAAGCAAGACTGCCTATGCATCCCCGCAAGATTATGCTTTGTGTCTGATGGACAGGTCGTCAAGTGGTTCATTATGAAGTGCTACCAACGGGCCAAACGGTCATTGGAGACCTATACTCGCAGCAATTGAAACTTGTGCAACAATTATTGCGCCAGAAGGAGCCAGCACTGGTGAATCTCAAAGGTGTGCTTTTCCTCCATGACAACGCCAGGCCGCATGAAGCGCGAGGGGTCAGGGATACCATATAGCAACTTGGGTGGGAGACTTTGTGCCATAAACCTTATTCACCTGACCTTGCGCCATCCGATTACTACCTCTTCCAATCCCTGGATAATCATCTTCGTGGGAAATCCTTGACCATTGAAGCAGACTTGCGCAAAGCTATCACGGATTTCTTTGCGTCAAACCCCCCCGAGTTCTATTACAAGTGCATTGAACAGCTGGAGACACGTTGGCAGAAGGTGCTGGATGCCGATGGCAATTACTTCAAAGTTTAAATATGTTACACATACTGTGAAGCGTTTTGTTTTTTTGGTTTTTTTTCCCTTTAAAAACGGACAGAACTTTTTGGCTTACATTGTATTTTATCACCATTCTACCATTTATCCTTTCAGGTTTTTCCATTTTCCTGTACTAATGAACTTGATGTGCCATTGAGATATATTTTTACTTCATTAAACGCAAATTTTGGATTAACATTTGGTTTTGATATTTTACATAATAAAATATATAAAAACAAATAAATGTTGAATTTCGAACATTAATGTAAAATTCGCAAATATCTGTTATGATAAACGGAAATTACTTTTGGTTATTAAATCCCCTACATTTTTGCATAAACCTGAGTATTTATTATTCATCTGTCACGCTAATTACAGTTTTGTAATATTTAAATATATTTGTCAAATGTTTATCTTCCGTTCTAATAGATTTTCAGTTATGTCTCTTTGTTTTACAGTTGAAATGCCTAAGTATAATTGCAGCTGCTATGCTAAAAAGTTCTTCTCTCACTGTTCTTTGAAGCACTTCTTGTTTATCCGTCAACTTGGATCTTCGAAAACACAAATGCATTATTAATAGTTACATTCTCACCTTTTAATTTATTTTCATTTATAATTGCTTTCTTAATATTATTTTTCTTCTTCTCATATTCTTTCAAATCAAGTACGCCTTTGCAGATTGGTGCCTTTATTACCTTGTTTGGATGAATTTTTTTAAATAAAATAGATAAAAAATAAACATAAAGTGTTGTTTATGAACGTACTTTTCGAAAATTCAAGTCGAGAGATTTCTCTCTCCGTGATGAGTCTCGCAGTGGACGACCACTTGTCTTGAATAACGGAGTCCTGAAGGCGGCCATTGACGAGGACAGTAGTCTAATGGGTGGTGAACTTCCAAGACAGTTCACCGTTTCTGATAAAACAGTTAGACTTTACCTGCACCGCCTAGAATAACAATCAAAACATGTGGCCTGATGATCGCCCTTAAGCGTTGACTTCAATGTTCACTCTTTTTTTTACATACTCTCTATCTCTGATATTGAGCAATTTATCCTATAAATATAGCACACATTAAACTATATTTAACCAAGACCTTCACAATAATAGTACACTCAAAGAAAAATACGGCTTTAAAACTTGAAAATGCCCCCACAGCAAAAAGAATTAGACGAATTTGAAAAAGACTTAAATAACAACGTAAGAAACATAAAGTTCCATAAAAACAAGAAGCATTGCAAACAAACTAAAAAAAGATATAACTAAAATGAAAAATTCAACAAATGTATTTATCACAGCGAACAAAACTAGAAATTTATACGAACTAAGCAAACACCTCACAATAGATAAAGAATAAATAAAATAATATAAATAAATAGAATAATGACAAAGCATAATAAAATAAAAAATAATAAAAATAAATAAGTAATAAATAACAAATAGAAATAAATGAATTATTCATCGAAAAACAAAAGAATAAACTAATAACAAGTAAAATAGATTTACTTAAATAAATAAATAAATAATCAAGCCACTTCCGTCAAAATAACCTTTAGAGGGATTACTCAAAATGCCCCCTTTACACGTGTATATATATATATATATATATATATATATATATATATATATATATACGATAAAAAATCAAAACATGTGGCCTTATGATTGCCTGAAACAGTCTGTCGTCTCTGAGTGTTGACTTCAATGTTCACACTTATATATATATATATGTATAAATAATGTTCAAAATAAGTCATTACATATATATATATATATAAATGGTAGTTTGAACTAAGCCATGTAATTCGTATGAAATAATACAGTTCATTTAGGAAATTATTGAATATATAATGTTTTGAATAGATATAATCCCAAATAATTACCCGCCTTTTTTTATAATTCTTTTCAACAAACAAGTGATAAGTTTTGATGGATTTTGATATTTACTAAAAAAATTCTAAGCAAAAAGTTAAACTTTTGTTTTTGTCATTATGGATTATTTATTTAAAATCGGTTCTATTGATTTATCTCTAGTATATTCATTCTTGAAGAAATGTCAATGTTGTTTTAATGGCTATAACTGCTGAAGTAAAGTCGTTATTTTTTTTGTTCTGGTATCTCCCCCTTTGTGTATATGATAATGGACTAGTCGGAGTGCATATATAATCCTGTTTTTATAGAAAACAGCAGTGGATGATTTGGAATCTCAGTTGTAGTTGCAGTTTACAGTGGAGAGTAATAGTAGATTTCCGTTTCAGTTATCGAAGTGTTCTGACAGATACTAACGTTACCCAGAGACCAGGCTAGCTCTGAGCTACATCCAGCTAGAATAAGTTACCCGGACATACTATTTCACTCCAAGGTTTGTATACATTTATTTGTACTAATAGTATTTTTGAACTGACAAACTCGCGTTCCAGTTTGAATATTACGTTCTATATAACCTAGTTTCTATCTCCATACCGGTTTTTGTTGTTCATTATTTTGGCGGTTTCTCCTCCAGAATCGACAACAGTTTTCCTCACTTTTCACTAACACCTGAACAATATATAATCAGTATGAAAGATGATCATGTAAAGCATAAAAGTCTTCTAATGTCATTGGTGCTTGATATTATTCTCTAACCAAGGCTTCATACTTAGATAATATCGACTTTTATAGCGATCAAATAAAACGTTGTGATTAATAAATCAAATTTGTATATCAAGATTACGTCGATAATTAAATCACTATATTCAAATAAGGTTTTGATTGAGATTTGCAATGAAAATTGTAATTTTCTCGTTTAAGTACATAACAAATATATTTTCTCGTTTTAGTACATAACAAATATATTAAATTGTATTTTTGCGTGTGTGTAGACACATTAGACGATATACATAGAAAATGAAGGATAATTTTTTAAATCGTTTCACCCTATGCACAACTACGCCACTGATACACAGGGGGCTACATAAGAGTTAAAGATTAAATAACAGGAGATTAAAAAGAAAGACGAACAAGTTACAGGGGGTGTCAAAGAAAGGTAAAAAAGGAAAAGATATACAGGGTGGTGAATAAAGAACTAGTCAAATAGTTAAGAGATGGTTATTGCATTTAATTTCTTGTAGGTTGTAGCCGACAGGAAAGCAAAAATATGGAAGAGAGTTCCAAAGGCGGGAAGTACGAAAAAAAAAGCTGGTGGAGTACAATTTTCGTATACATTTGGATTGATCTAACTGTAAATAGGTGAGACCCAGTTGCCAGTCTGGCTGCACGAGTAAACTCATGTGGCAGTGGCACCAATGACTTAAGTTCGTCAGAATAGAAGCCATGAAAATATCTATAGAACAGAGTGAAGCCACATTCCGTCGGTGAAAAAGCG